>JAKSZP010003384.1:0-34588 GCA_022478985.1 Massospora cicadina | reverse complement strand
CCCCAATGCTGTCCGCCATGGTCCGCCAGCTAAAGCAGGCGCTGGAAAAAAGTTTCCTCAAAGCCTCCTCGCCAACTGATATGGCTTTCTAGGCTGATAACATAGGGCCTATATTGGAATTTCTTTTAATTTCTTGTAAACCCTTTGTTTGGCCCATTTGCAAATAAAGATGCATGGCGGCTCCCCCTTTTGGGTTGGGCATCACTAGTACTAAAAAAATGAGAGTACTTTTCCACCAATAAACCTAGCAATAGGTCTCAGTCTTATCAGTTCAAGGGCCAAATTGAGTTGAAAAGTAATCTGTGAGAGTGCATGCTTGACTGTGGCCATGAGATGCCCTAGAGGTATAAATACTGGCGCCTGGCCTAATGAATATTGATCAAATAATATAGCCTTAGTTAAAGATCTATTTTATTTAATTTTCTTTCAGATTTGTATCTTAAGTATTTTGGAAAGTGTCAGCAAGCTGGGATCTCAGGATCCACAGATTGCAACTTTGCCTGCCTTGGCTGAAGTTCCCAATTATGGAGGGAAAATAAAACCCAAAATTGGCCTGAAAAGTTAGAGCCATTTGAGTATGCCTAGTATGTGTCTGAATAGTTCAAAAATCAAAAAGCCACTGGAAAAATTGAAGATCCATCAGTTTAACTTCTGCCCAATTAAGCGTGCAGAAATATAATTATTAAGTGATGATCCTTGGAATTTCACATCAGCTATGGAAGCATCATAAAGGAGTCAAGAGTGTGGGCCCATCTCAGGCTATGATGGGGCAGCACCGCTTTGAATGGTCCAGGTCAAAACAAATGGGGCAGATTGTGAGCCCATTATCTACTCTGGCCCAGAAAGGGTGGTTGGGGAAGAGGGGACAATGGTGAGAGGGGGAATCAAAATGGCAATTTTGTTTGATATCAGGTGTATGGTTGCAAAGGTGAGAGGGCCCACAAGTCAGTTGGCTCCATTAGGAACCACAAATTGTAAATTGGGGTCAGTGCAATATACTGACAACCCAGCTGTTAATTCGTTGTATAAAGTTTCAGGGGGAGGTGGGTGGGGAGGCCAGCAAATGGAATTAAAAGAGTGGGTGTCATCAGGCAACTGGGTGCAAGTGTTTGGGATAGGTGTTTCTTAAAGCACCAGGGGAATGATGGCTGTGATTGCAGCATTGGTTTCACAAATGAAGCTGAGGTCAAAGTACCCCTTATAGGGGCAGAAGTTGATAAAGCCTGTAGGCTGCATAAGCGCCTGGGCTAATTCTGTTATTTTGTTTGTTGTTGTAGGGGAACAAGTTGCCATATTTGACCCAGAGGCAAAATTACATCTTTCTTCAGGGGGAGCACAATGGTGCTACAAGGCACTGTTTGAGAATGAACATGGTGGAGGGCGAGATCCTTGTGGGGAATGTATCAACCTTAGGAATTGGAGGGCTGGCCATCTGGTTAGAAAGCATTTCCATGCTGGGCAGAAGATGCTAGGGGGGTTTCGCCACGGCCCCATTTTGGAGCAGTGGGTGGTTGGGCCGAGGGCATTGGTGTTTTGCGGTTTGTTGGTTTTTTGGAGTTTTTTAGTTCTTCTGTAATTTTAAATTTGATTAATTGTGTTATCAAGAGGAAAGAACTTGGAATCTGCTGTATTGTACTTTAATGATTCCCAATAATAGTATTGGTGATTGTACTCTATAGTTTTTGAGGCCACCGTGGCTGACAACTTTTTGAGCAGTGCAAATTAGCGTCTGTTTGTTCAAATGATTTTGGGAAGAGAAGCCTTTTATCATCTATAGTTTGAATAACTGTCCGTTCCTTTGTTCTGTTCGCTCCACATCTTTAACGCCTTTTGAACTTCTGGTGAATTATCCTTAAACTCTCCTTTCACCATCAGAATGAATAGGTCATCAGCACAATTTTGTGCTGCAAGAATTGCCATCTGTCTGAATAATTGTTGAAATTTCATTCCTAGTTGATGTTAGACATGGCTAAGGTTTACACTCAGCATTTGCCTTGGGGTTGAGTCATTGATTAGATTTTGCTTATCTATGATTTGTGCTTACAAGGTTGAGAGGTTGTCTGAAAAGCAGGATTGATTCTAAACAGTTTAATGCTTATTTTATGCTTTACTAGTTGATATGCCAATCTAATGGCGAGTGAATTATAGTTTAATATGAAATTTTTACATAATGAATTTACCAATTGGATTACCTTTTTGAGAATCAAACCATTGCTGAATTGATGAAACTAGAAAAGCTTCAAATCAACTTATTGATTGATTGCCAATCTGAGACCACAATAGGAGGTGATCAGGAGTTAAGCAAGTCCATTTAAGGTTAAATTAATCCACATCAAGATGCTGCCTCATATGTGATATATAAACTATATCTAATGAATATAACCAATTACCCATAAGCTGATGAATGCCATATAATATAGCCTTTGTAAAATCAACTGCCACTGATGCAGTCTCAGGTAGTTCATAACCTCCACACCCCTTTCCCCATTATATTCCTCATGAAAATTATACACCAGTATGATCACAATATTCATATTTTGGCCACCCTATTTGAAAACTGACTTTTTATTATAATAAAATACCTTCCTTTACCTACCTTTATTAAGTTTTTAATAAACAGTGATTAGCTTAGCTTGTAGAGGTGGGACTTAAGATCCCCAGAGATTTGGTGCTGGATTAAAACATCCAGAGTGGTCAGTGCAACCAACTCAAACCTTGAACTAGATGGAAAACACATGGGAACTTGAATAGCTAGAAGTCAACAATGAAGGACTGGAAAGATTGAAGGAGATAAACCTAGAGGGAGTCACTAGAGGTCGTTGAACCAGATAGTTAACTAGTCCCAAAGAGGACCTCTGAGCCATAATGAGTGGTCAAGCCTCATAAGAAGAAGTTTTTGGTCTGCTGGGTTGGTGGGTTGCCCTGCGAATTTATAGGAAAGGTCGCATACGATTTTGAAAAAATAAGGGCTAGCAGTCTTCATATTGTTTGGACTGAAATACTGATGGAGTCACCTATTACTGAGAATTAAAAATTAACAGCAATAATCCATCAGAGTTTTGGTTTTTGTCCCTGGAACAATGTTCTATTTCATAATCATGTGCCCACAATTTCAAGGCCCATCGTGCTAGTATCCCTATGGTTCTCTTAAGTTATGCAACCAATGAAGAGATGCATGATCATTTACAACCTTGAAATTTATCCCATGAATATAAACATGTAATTACTTGCAAGCATAGATAACTGCAAGACATTTGCAGTCAGTGACTGTATAGTTCCTTTTGCCCTTGGTAAAGGTACAGCTAACATATGCCACCGATGCTTTTCACCTTGTTTTTTTTCCAAATAATTAAGTATGACACCTATTACCGTGAGTGATGTATCTAAATGTATATTAAACGGTCAGTCAAAGTTTGGGTTATTTGAGTCTTAGTCTTGTAATCAAGTATTGCATATGTCAATTTATCCTTAGCCATCTCACTCCATTTGAACCCTTTTTTCAGATCCTTAAGCAGATGAAATAATGGATCTGCTATTTTCAAAGTTAATAAAATTTCATAAATAACCATCCATTCATAAAAAGGCTTGGATATCTTAAACACTTTTCAGTGATGACATCTGATTAATAGCATCTATCTTTTGTTTTTGAGATTGTAATCCATTCACGTTTATAATGAGTCCCAAATATTCTAACTGCTCCTTAGGGATGTGACACTTTTGGGGCTTGATTTTAAGATTGGCGGCATCTAATTTCTTGATACTTCCTATAAGCGTTGCAAGTGCTCTGTGATTTTTATTAAATAGATTAATGTTTACTAGAAAGACTCAAACACAGGACAATTTGAGGTCGCATAAGATGGTATCCATATCCCATTGAAAAGTTTCTGGGGCGTTACATAAGCCTTGAGGCATCTGCTTAGGTTGGTAAAAACCTTGTGCCATTATTATAGCACACTTCTCCAGGTCCTCAAGCAACATATCAATCTGACAATACCCTAAGATGAGTTCCATTGCAAAAAGAATTTAGCCCTGCATAATTGATCCAACGAATCATCAATTTGCAGCAAGAAGTAAGAGTCTTTTTTGTGATTTTATTACTATTGCAATAGTCAATCTCAATCCTGTTTGACCCATCCTTCTTTATGAAAATTAATATTGGACTAGCTCACGAGCTGGATGAAGGCACAATCAATCCGTGCAACAACAACATTTCTATTTCTTCAGCAACTACTGCCTCAGCCACTTGGGACCTTGATTAGGCCTCATTTAATTAAGGCAACTTCTTCAGTGTCAATTTAATGAAGTACATCTTCTAAAAACCCTAGATTGTGGACATTTTGCACAAAAAAAATCTGATATAATTTGAATAAACCTGATACTTCATTTTTCTGATCTTTGGTTAATCCTAGTAATTATTCCTGAGAAATTAATGTATGGGTGCTTCCAGCTGAATCTGGTAATCTCATTTCATTTAAATCCCCTTAATTCGTGGAAAGAATGGAGCACTTTCATAGGGATTACTGGAAAAAGCAACTACTTGATTTCAATTGATCTAAATCGGTATTTTTCCTAGATTAGCTAATAGAAATAAAAATTACCCATGCCCTAAAATTAGAATTCCTGAGGGCTACCCAAGGTTCAATTCTCAATATTTGCCAGGCAGCCTCGATTTAAACATATATTTGCTCAGGAACCTTCAGCGTCAGTCCAGTATTAACTACAGTCTGCATTCCAGACAATATAATTTATTGCTCTTTAGCTTTAATTGGAAATTCTTGGTTTTTGTTACCGCATTTTAATAATGGCTGGATTTTTCCAACTAAATTTCAAACAATGGTAAGAATGCCATCCTTATACATCACGTTTATGTAGTTATTTCTCCAGCTGAGGGTCATCCCCTTTTGATGATGAATCAATGATAGTGTCTGTCCCAAGATTGTCAGAGTATTTTCCTAAAAGTCACACTTTACTCCATACATCCGCATGAAGTCAGTGCCAATGAGAAAAGTTGTAATTTTATTGAAAATTGATAGCTGACTCAGACATGACTAGAGACCCAAAACAAAGTGGTAAGGCACTATAAGCCCCACAGGAAGTATTAGGATTGGGCCAGCTGATACATACTGCTTTCAATGAGATATCTGGCGAAATTATAGCTTTTAACCAATTTGGTAGAGACAATATTGATTGGTGTACTGCTAACAATAATATACCTTACTTCTACTTGGGTAACCAAAATGTCAGCATAATTACACTTAAGTAATGGAAAATATTGTTTACTAAATGTATAGTGACATCAGTTGCTTGATCTAGAGTCTATTTAAACTTAGGCTTATGTCAGGAAATGCTTTTGATGGTAGCAATAGGAATTGAAATGTTAACGTCTTTAAACTTTGTCTTTAGCAATTTATCTTGATTGTCAGCGTATTAGCCTTTTCCAACAGTTGATAAGCATAGGGTCAAGCAACTTCTGTTAAAATTTTGGGGTTAGTTGATTCCCTTTTGATTAAGTTATTGCATGAATTTTTGTACATGTGCTTTGCTGGGGAGAATCGTAAACAGTTACATCTACAAAAAGGTCAGAGATATTAATTTTGTCAAGCTTGTCTGACGGAACTGGGAAATCTGTGGATCTATATAGTTCCTCATCTAGACAGCAGGACCTTTTCCTGACTCCTCATAAGTATTGTTTTCCTGGATGAAGTTAGCCTAATCCTTTGATTTCTTAGTCCAGCATTGGGAATAATAATGTCCAGTATTTCCGCATTTGTTACAAGTGATGCATGGTGCATTACTAGGCCATTTCAAACCATTAGGTTTTTTCCCAATTTGATTGAGGAAACCTTTTTTGAGCTCAAAATTTTTTGATAAATTTGAGTTGAAAGGCAGTTGTTTTACACTATAATTTAATGAGTCAACAGTGGAGGCCAATTCTTTCAGGTGCTCCACCATTTGAGAAGTAGTAATATTATTATTGGTGAAGGTTGACGATATAGATTGGTGTAAATCCTAATAAGGTCAGAGTGTTTCTTACATGGCAATGTGAGCATCAAAAACTCTAGTGTTGTTAGCTCCCATCAGGATAAGCGCTTCTTCATAGAAATTATCAGCGAATTTTCCTAAGGTTTCATTCTTTCAAAATTGTATTCACATAATTTTTGCTTTTTGGTTAGACATTTGTTCAGGGATGCCAAATTACTACATAATTGCATGTTTACATCGTTATACAACTAATTTTCCCCTTGAAAATGAGGTAATACCAAGTATAAACAAGCAGTATCTATACATTTTATAACAATAAAAGCTTTTTTGCAATCACTGAAACTAAACATGGTCATTTCAATCAATATTATTAATCCAGGATGTTATCCTGATGAAAGTGTGGCAATTTTTAGGGTGAGCCGAAATTTCTTGGTTTCCACAGGCTTGTTTACAGGACGAGCAGCGTGGCTAGCCATTTTAGCGCCAGTTTGTGTGTTGTCAGAGGTCATTGCCAAAATGGCAGCATAGGTACTTGGCATATTTGTTGTAGGCTGAATTTCTACCTATATTGCTTTCATCTTTGGTATAGGTCCTGGTCCCAAATCTCAGTTTCCACATGGATACAAATACAATGATGTTTCTCCAATTTTTGTACTTGTTTCTGGAGCTGGCCATGTTTCTCCCACAATAAGCAAAAAATTCCCAGCCTCAGCTTGGAATGCTACTTTAAACAGGAGTGAAATTTTCTCCACTTTGGAATATCTTTGCTCTAATTATGATATTTTCCAGAATAACTCATTTATAAACTTCAGAGTCAAGGTTGACTTATCTTCCACCTTGTAATGCAAAACTCCATTTTGGATAAATCAATTTGAGCCACTAACTTAAGAGTGCTCTGTTTCACATTCTTCAACTCATTTTATAGCTACTGAATCTCACCCTGAACAGAGGACATGGTATTATTTAACAAGTCTAAACTACGCCCCTGTAGTGAGCACCAAGTGTAAACTTTTGGGAATTTTACTGCGCAGATTGGTTGTGAAATAAAAACAATAGTTGTATGGCGATAAATAGTAGGTTGAGTTTTCAGCATAATTGGAAAAAAATAATTATGGAGAACTGTTACTTGAGAGAAGTAACTAGGGAACATAATTACTTCAATCTTTAATTAAGAAGTAAATAATCTAAATTTTATTTCAGTTGAACTTTGTTTTTTATTATAAATTGTTAGGGTTTTTATAGCCAGAAGGCGGAAAACTTTTCAGGTAATTCTCTGAGAATCAACTTATTAGTCTACCAAAAATATTGAGCCTGGGGTAAACAACTGAATGAATGGTTAATTACTCATCTTGATTAATCCTTAGCAGTGTGACTTTTCACAAATCTGCAGCCAACCCCTTCTAAAGTAACCATACACAGATGGTCTGGGGGCCGTGTTACCTGATTATGACTACTCACTACCACAAAACAAAATTAAAGCGCTTTGGTAGCTTTGTAAGAATGACCCTAATCATTCAGCGCCTATGTTTGAACGATCCATTATGGCAATCTAAATATTGGCAATCAAGCCCTCATTAAAATGCTTATTTAACATTGTTGGGATGATCCCTGACAAAACATTAATTGAAAAAAATCGTTAGATTAAACCTTTAGTATCCTATGACTAATAATTTAGTTGGCAACCATTGATGTTAATAAATTGCTTTTAACAACCTTCAATTTTTCTAATTGGCAAGCGAGATGAATAATGTGGTCAGACAATTTTTAACACTAGTCTATGATGCTGCTTTCTGGATAAATATAAATCCTTCTACATTCCACCTTTGACTCTCAGGTTTAAACATTACCCCTTTTAGTCGCTCACTTTCATTATACCTCTAGATGAGTTAGAGTTTTTTACTATGTTGCTAGCCCTCCCCTTCCCAATCCAATCTGAAGCCTTTCTTAAAAAAACACCCCCTCTCTCCCTTTTCCTTGCCTTAAGCTCTTAAAAATTTAAATAATCTATTTAGACATTGATGCATCCCACTTGATTTTGGGACCTTTTTGTACTAAAGAACTCAAACATGTGTTAAAGCGCATGTTTGATTGTAAGTAATTAAGCAACAGCTAAATAAGGAGATAATGTGAGCTGTGAGTGATTTTGAATTTAATAGTGCTTGGTTTGAACTTTTCCATAATGCCATTATTTTAGAATTAATGATTAAGAAATTTATTGATTTACAAAAATAGAATTCAATTTCAATGTATCCTTCCAAATTAAGCATCTAATGCAATTCTTTACAATTCACATTTTTGAGATATAAGCCAAAATTGGTTAAAGTTTGATCATTTGAAAATAAAAATTTTAATTTGTATTCATAGATTATTATAATAACATATAGTGCCACTCTGATTTACAATAAACTTGTTCAATATGGAATAATTGAGATGATTGGTGCAATTTTACCTGCAATACAACACCAAATGATCCATTTTAAGAAACCTATGAGTACAATTTGCTTTTTAAGTTCTCTGTTAGAAAAGTCAGTAACTTTATTTTAGTAAAGTTTCTGCTGAACATCTGCTTTAGAAATTGGTACAATTATATAATTTTTTTAAAGCCAGATTTACTAATTATAAGATATGCCATTAAAGTCTTAAACAATGATACATCTGAAAGTAAATAGGTAAAAAAGAAATCTTGCTACGTCATAAATAGAAATTGCTTATTGATGGAGATATTACCTAAGGAAAGTGTATATATGGAGAGAACAAGCTGCAAGTGCCCCCTGTCTTTTATAACAAGACAGAAAAGGGTGTGAGCACAACAGCGATAAAAAATAAAAAAATAAATTTTACCATTTAGTATATATAGACTTTATCTGCCCTGACAGAAATGACTCCCTCACAATGATCTTAAGATCCAGATTAACAGTAAGGAGTACACCGGCTCAATTCTCTTTTCTTAAACTTTTAAAGAATAACGATTAAACACATTTCAAATCATTTAAGAAAACAAAAAGCCTAAATATTGGTAATTGCTTATATACTGACAAGCTACCTCATTTTGAAGAGCGTAAAAGCACCTATTCATTTAAAGAAAATTATATGAATAAAGTAGGAGCGCTTTATTAGCTTAATAAAAGGCCACTAGATTCTCCATAAAAGAAAAAAGCTCTGAATAAGTTACCCAGTGATTGAGGCTTTTTATTACTTATCAAAACATATAAATTTTGCTAAAAATCTGGATAGAAATATCTTTCAGAAAGCCAATTTTGGTATTTTCTATCAATGCAATGAGACCACAACATAAGTTTCATATTGTGCCACTACTTGCTATGATGCTAATATGCCATCATGTACTCTTTTTAGCATCTTTGCTTTACCAAGAGACAAATGGCGTTGTATTTCTTTTTTTTCACTAAACTAAGAGAATTCAATTTTAGAAAGTAAGATCTACAACTATTGTACCATGCCTTCTTGAGATAACCCAAGTCAAAATCAATATCTGCTGCCCCTGCATGAAGCAGTAGTGCACCACTTCCTGGCTCATTTGCTGGTTGCAAAGAGCGCTTGCGCTGGCTATGCTAGCCCCCTAATTGTCATGGTTAAATACCATGATAGTGGGTACCAACCCTAAGGATAAGGTTGAATGACAGGAGGCCCAGAAGGTGAAGATTCAGGCCCTCCCTGAGCTCAGGCACACACTAGACCAAAAACTGGGTACAAGTCAAATATGCCTAGGTTGGTACTAGTGAATTGCAGAATGCCCAGCCCCTTTTGTCAGCCCAAGCAATAAATGAACAGTTTATTTGATTAACAATGATGGTACTATTTGGTTGATTGAGGAACGGGGGTTCATTGCCTGTTCCATTTAATAAACAACGCATTTGGGTTGGATCTAACTTCAATTGATTACTCATGTGAAGTTGGTTTCAGTGTATTTTAACAATTTGGATGGTGGTGTTTGCCTATTGGTGAATTGGTGCTTGGGACTGCTTCAGTAAACCCCAAAATTCCCTGACGAAGTTTCAATATGTTTTCTATGACTAAAATTCCTTGTTGGTTGACTTTTCACAATTAACTTTTCCCGTTTCCCCATTTTTATTTATGTTACCTTGAATGATCCTGTGCGCGGACCTCTTTGAGGAGGTCTCATACTACATAAACTATTCCATTTTGGAAATGATTAGGTTATCCCCTCATGCACCATTGGGTCACCCAGGTTCCCTCCAACCTGGTGCGCCTACCCCTTCTTACCCTGTGCACCGAGTCATTTTTGGTTAGTTTTTGGTTATGAAGATCGCACTTCTATACTTAAGTTATTATTGCTCCAGCACCCTCTGCTGGGCCCTAGTAACTATTGTATTAACAGCTAGTTCCCTGTCGTGGACCCTGTGCACTAAGCACTTCCACGCTGGGAACAGGAGAGTTATAGACACTCTCCATACATTAGTCAACCAACCATTTAAAATCATGTGCACAAACTTTTTTAGTTTGGGACTTTTCCAAAGTGCAAACAGTGGGTGCCGGCTGTGTGCTTTGACTGTGGTCAGCCACACCGTTGTTTCCTCTTTTTCCCAAGGATTGGAGCAACTTGGCGTTATTTTGGCTGCCTTCAACTTGAAAGTACCCACCCTTCATTCTTGTACCTGGTGTATACGGATGCTTCTGGGTCTGAAAGTTGTGATTCCCTTAATTTCCACAGAAAATCCCAAATTCCATTTAAATAAATGGGGTTTACTTTGGCAGCGCGTTCTGACAATGCAGGCAGAATTGGCGCAGATGGGCCTGGGGGTGTTGGCCTTAGATAACATCAGGCATTCTGTTGCTTTTTGAGGGATAGGGTCATTTACATCTAAAAATGCGTTTTATAATGAAAACCTTATTGATACCTCTGAACCATTTATTAGCTCTTATGGATGGGATGAAGACACTATTCCTGTTTATCAGATTACCCCTGAGAACCCTCGGTTTACCTGACCATGATCTGGGGCACTCAGGAAGTGGAAAAAGAACTTCGTTTCAAATATGATAAAGTATATGCACCTGCATAAGGTGAGGTGGGATATGTGGCCTCAGTAGTAAGTGTGGCCAACTATCCCTCCCCCTTCTATGATTTCAGAACATACCCTTATGGCTTGCTTGAGCCAGAGGAGGATTTTTTGGGTGATTTAGTGGCTTTTTCTGCTTTATATAAAGACCATTCTGGGTATTTTTAATGACTGCTACCCTTTCATCCCCTTTAGGGAAATTAAGCACCACGAATCTGGTAGATTCTGGCGCCACTGGAAACTTTATGGACCAAAGCCTAGATGACTACCTTGGGCTGAGTTACTTGCCAGGTGTTATGTTTAGGGGAGGGGCGTCCCAAGATATTCCCACTCTGATGGTCGTTGGACAGTAGACTATCAGGATGGCAAGTACCACTTTTCCAATCACTTCCAAGCTATCAAAAACCTCTTATACCCTTTCATTTTGGGTGTGAAGTGGCGGCGGAAGTTTGACGTTAGAACCAACATGAAAGAGAATACCTTATCCCTAACATTAATGAATGGTCGCACATTAGTTGTTCCTTTGTCTGAGGCTGACTCTCAGGGCGACTTTCCCCACTGGCCCAACTTTCACACCCTTAGCCTTGACTCTATGCTGAAGCCCACCGTAGTGGTTTTCCTTCCTTCTTGTTTAAAGGGTTTGGAATATTCCTTTGATGCAGCTTCAGCTGATGCACTACCTAATCATTCCGAGTATGACTGTGACTTCAAACTCACTGTGGATTTGGTGCTTATTTCTTCTCCCATTTACCCCTTGACCGCCCAGGAGGAAGAGGCGTTAGATGTGTGGGTGAAGGAGCAGTTAGCCAAAGGCGCTATTTTTCAGTCTACCTCCTCTGTATGCTCCCCACTTCTCTTTGTTGAGAAAGCTGATGGTATTCTTTGCCCATACGTAGACTATGGGAACCTCAACAACGTCACTGTACAAGATCTACATCCCATCCCTTTATTGCTCAGATTGCTCGCTATGTGGAGAAGGCTAAGGTCTTTTCCAAGCTGGATTGGCTCAATGCGTTCAATCAGATTCGGATTAAAAAAGGACAAGAGTGGTTAACCACATTTCATACCAGAAAAGGGATTTTCCAGTTTCAGGTCATGCCCTTTAGGCTTAAGAATGCCCCGGCTACCTTTCAACGCTGCATTGATGCAGCGTTGGAGGACTTGTTAGGGGTATGAGCGGTTGCCTACATGGATGATATCCTGATGTTTTCCCATGGCCATAAGTCCCATGCAGTACACCTTTGGCAAGTAATGGAGAGGTTAAAGGCAGCCAGCCTTACACTGAAGATAAGTAAGAGTGAGTTTTTCAAGTCTCAGGTCACTTTTCTGGGCAACGTCATGTTAGACCAAGGACACATGATAACTCCAGACAAGGAGAAGGTTATTCGTGAGTGGCCCACCCCCACCTCAGTCAAGGAATTTAGGAGCTTTTTGGGGACGTGTACGTTCCTCAAGAAGTTCACGACCAATCTTTCTGAGGTGGCAGCACCCTTATATAAGGCTAGCGGTGCAAAGGTGCATCAGTGGTCCCCCGTTTTGGAGGATGCTTTCCAAGTAGTGAAGTGTACCTTGTTGTCCACGTCTATCCTATGCCATGTTGACCCTTCCAAAGAGTTCATTGTGTCTACTGATTTTTCCAACTTCGCCATAGCGGCTGCCTTGTTACAAGTAGGCGAAGGCGGGATAAAGCATCAGGTGGGATACTTTTCTAGGAAAATGTCACTGCCTGAGTTGAATTACGCCGTTTATGACAAAGAGTTACTAGCAGTGGTGGAGGCGCTGACTTATTGGCGTCACCAAATTCATGGCTCCATTCAGCCGTTCTGTGTACGTACAGATCACCGTGCCTTGCTGTACTACCACGCCCCTCATGTCCTAACCCCACATCAGACCCGTTGGCATGAGACCCTTGCCCAATTTAACTTTTCTTACGAGTTCACCTAGGGCAAGGATAATGGTGTGGCGGATGCTTTAAGACGCAACACCTGCTTTAGCTCCTGATTAAAGGAGGTAGAAGTTCATAACGCACAGGTGATGATTACGCCAAATAAAATTATGTCTCAAATTCCCTCGCCCCAGACAACGGGCCAGCGCTTGCACTTCTGGAAAATGCAGAGGAACATAATTGCTCAGAAAAGTAGTTCATTTCTCAGCCGCTATCATCTTTATACTATGGTAATTGCAAAGAGCGCTTTGAATAAAGAGGATCTATCCAGGGGCTATCACGGGAAGGATGAGATAGTGTGGTTTCAGGGGCGCCTATGGGTTCCTGCTGGACCACTGCGCCTGGAAATCATCTGGGACCATCATGATGGACTCACCATTGGTCTTCCTGGTAGAGCAAAGACGTTGTAGTTAATATGACACACGTACAATTGGAAGGGCTTGCATTCTCAGGTGGGACATTATTGAAAAGAGTGCTTGATCTTCAACCAAATGAAACCATATCGTCACCTTTAGTGGGGTTGTTGGTACCAGTCCAGAAGGCTGAAGGGCACTGGACTTCCCTATCGGTGGATTTCATTGTGGAATTTCCCATCTCTGATGGTTATGATGCCAACATGGTGGTAATGGACCGTTTTACGAAGTTCTCCCACTTTATTCCTTGCAGAACTACAGTCACCACGGCTGAGATGGCTGGGCTCTGCGTCACTTATAATTTGCGCTCCATGGGGTTCCCCAAGATAAATCAGTGACCAGGGACCCCAGTTTACCTCCATCTTTTGGGAAAAGTTGTGTAATACTCTTCAGATTCGCCCCTGCCGTTCAACTGCTTATCACCAAATCAGATGGGCAGACTGAACGAGTGAACCAGTGCTTGGAAAAGTTCTTGCGGCGTTACACCGCCGCGGATCATTCAGATTGGGTTTCTCACCTTCCTATGGCCCAATTTGGCTACAGCAACACTTTGTATTCCTCGATCAGTTGTTCCCCTTTTTTCCAACCATGGGAATAACCACGCCTTTAACATGGAGCACAGCTGTGGATCTAAGGTTGAAGCGGTGGTGGACTTTGCCAAGACTATCAAGAAGGTCCACCAGGGGGTTTCCACAAGTTTGGAGGCAGAAATGAAGGTGTATAAAGAGAAAGCTGATGGTAAGCGCCAAGTGGGTCCAGCATACAAGGAAGGGGGTCTCGTGATGTTAAATTCTCGTAACATCCCTATCAAGCTTCCATGCAAGAAACTGGGACCAAAGAGGATTGGCCTTTACCGCTTAGCTAGAAAGGTGGGCCATGCCTCATACCAGTTATATCTTCTTTCTTCGTTTCAGATCTTCTCTGTCTTTCATGAGAGCAATTTGACGTTGTTTAAGGGCCCTCCACCAAAGACTCCTGAGGCCTATCTCGTGAATGGGGCTCCAGAGTGGGAAGTGGAAGAAATAGTAGCCTCCCGCCGTGTTAAATGAAGACTTGAGTAACTGGTATCTTGGAAGGGTTTTGATGCTGCAGAGAACAGTTGCGTCCCAGCGCGCGACTGTGTGCATGCCCAAGATCTGATTGAAGCCTTCCACAAGCGTTTCCCCCAGGCCGCTGGATATCAACCCAAACTGACCGTTGCAGCAATGAAGTTGGCCCCAGCCCTCAAGAACTTTTCCCTTGCGCAAGCCCCTGGAAGAGGGGTTGAGCCCCATTAGAGTAGAGAGTAATTTCATGGTTAAATGACATGATAGTGGGTACCAACCCTAAGGATAAGACTGAATGACAGGAGGCCCAGAAGGTGAAGCTTCAGGCCCTCCCTGAGCTCAGGCACACACTAGACCAAAAACTGGGTACAAGCCAAATATGCCCAGGTTGGTACTAGTGAATTGCAGAATGGCCAGCCCCTTTTGTCAGCCCAGGCGTTAAAATGAACAGTTTATTTGATTAACAATGATGGTATTATTTGGTTGATTGAGGAACGGGGGTTCATTGCCTGTTCCATTTAATAAACAACGCATTTGGGTTGGATTCAACTTCACTTGATTACTCATGTGAAGTTGGTTTCAGTGTATAATACCAATTTGAATGGTGGTGTTTGCCTATTGGTGAATTGGTGCTTGGGACCGCTTCAGCAAACCCCAAATTTCCCTAACGAAGTTTCAATATGTTTTCTTTGACTAAAATTCCTTGTTGGTTGACTTTTCACTAGAAAACTTCTCCCGTTTCCCCATTTTTTAATTATGTTATCTTGAATGATCCTGTGCGCGGACCTCTTTGAGGAGGTCTCATACTACATAAACTGTTCCATTTTGGAAATGATTAGGTTATTTCCTCATGCACCATTGGGTCACCCAGGTTCCCTCCAACCTGGTGCGCCTACCCCTTCTTACCCTGTGCACTGAGTCATTTTTGGTTGGTTTTTGGTTATGAAGATCGCACTTCTATACTTAAGTTATTATTGCTCCAGCACCCTCTGCTGGGCCCTAGTAACTAATGTAATAATGGCTAGTTCCCTGTCGTGGACCTGTGCACTGAGCAATTCCACGCTGGGAACAGGAGAGTTATAGACACTCTCCTTACACTAATCCCACAGTTATTTTGTTCACCCTTAGTACCTAGCCCAGCAGCTCATCCGCTCCTAAGCAGTGTTTATAAGCCCTTAATGCTCCCTTGGAGCACCCTGCGCTTTGCCTTTTTTTAAGTATGGTAACTTCTTCCAATATGCAAGTGCCGCCATTATTGAAAAGGCCCAGGCGGTGTACAAGCCTAACAGGATTATAAACTTTCGTACATTTAAGGGAGTAATCTGGACTTCTCTAGTGAATCCCAGTCCATGGCCATGGCAACTTCTTAAAAATTTTAGTCCACCCAATTAATCACCTAAAACAGTTGCTGCACTACTCCTTTATGAAAGTCCATTTTTCTGGGCTGCTTAACCATCATTCTTTAACATACTTCTTTATGAGCTTCTGTAAATATTGAACGCTTACAGTGCAGATCCCAACTTTTTAGTCTGTAATCCCTAACTGGCTACTACCTTGCAGAGCCTCACTACTTTGCAACTATCCTCTCTTTCCACCAGGATACTCATCTTATTTCTCCCTGAACAGTGATCCACTCTGCCCCTTATAACGCATTCTTGGCCCAGATAAATAGTAGCCGCACCCTATTCCCCTTATGCTTTGGTTGGGCCACTCAATGCATAAATGCCCTTCTCTTACCGCTGAAGAATCTTCCGCTCATACTCCCTATAGCTTACCTCCACCATCTTACTTCCTGTGATTTTTTTGTGTGGTTTAATCCTCCCTCCATTTTCCTCAATTACTGCAGCTTCAGCTCCTGCTGCCCCAGCTAATTAAGACGAAGCTCTTAAACAGTTCTAGTGAAGATTGCTGTTCAAGCCTTTGTAGAGCCATTGTCAACAGTTCTTGGCTGACCATTACTCCCTCAGACATTCATCGCCTGTGTCTGGCACATAATTACCCATCTCAAACATATTCAGATCACAAAATGGGCTGATTTTAAAGATTGTTATACAAATAACCCAATCCTTTATTTACAATAATTGTTCCAACTTCTCAAGTCTGATACCCAACATTACTTCCACCACACAAAGGCTTTCCTACATATAAGTTTCATTATTATACTTGATGTTGAAGTAGCTGCTGGGATGCGGCGGACAATCCTAAATGGTCCTAAGTTGTTTCATGGCTAAAGCGCCTAGCAGGTTATTAAGGACCTAAGGGCAGAGAAACCTATAATAGGACTGTATAGTATATTTAAAACAACATTAATTAGATAAAACTTGAAGTATTAATAGTACTTCAAGGCTAAAAGTGGGGTAGGAAAGAGGATTAGAATAGGGAGAAGGTAGACACGCTAAAGGTAAGATAAGTAAAAAAATTAGCAATTATCTAAGGGAGTGATAGTAATAGTATGCCCAGAAAGGTAAATCTCACAGATTATATTGCCAATGATAGTGAATGGTGAAATTTAGATCGATAATAAATAGTTCATTTTACTTAACAAAAGCTTCAGATAATAGCAGAACTCAAAAAATAGCTATTGGGATCAATCACTGAATAACTAAGATTAATAAATGTATTCAAAATACTTCTAATAATTATCTCTGATGATCCCAGATACTTCGAGACCATTCAACTCAAGTTAATGAGGGTCACATCTCAGCATTCAATAATATGTAAATTCTAATGAGTCAAACCCTAGTAAGAGGCTTCACCCAAAAGAGGATAATCACAACAGAACCATTTCAAGGCTTGACTAAGGGTCAAGAGCCAAGGCATCTTCATCTGATTAGGAAGAGCGGAGGTTATCAGACCTTCCATGCATGGTTTGGTATAACATAGAAGCAATTAAGAATTGGGTGCCCGTAATTTTCGAAAAAAACAGAGAAATAATAAAATGAATCAGGTTTGTATGGTCCAAAGCTTTTTATTATGAATTCAATGGAGAGATCTGGTAAGAAAGACTATTGACAGTGGTTGCTGGCATTGAATAGGGGCCCAAAAAGATCATTTGCAGAATAGCCATCTGAAGGACTTTGTTGTCCTCTCTGAAGGTCAGGGACTTAGAAGGCTGTTTGATTATGAGTATAATTCAGGTCCAGCAGAGTCCCTTAGGACCAGGTTCCCTAAGGCAATCTCTCAACGGAATTTCATCGTTGAGGCTATTCTGTTCACTCAGAACAAGCAGGGTCTTCAAGCTGAATAAACCCTAGTAAAATACTAGGAGATTGAAGGATATCCTATTAATCAGACTCAAAGATATTTATAGGCTGCCAAGCCATTCTGTTTTGCCTAAGAACTTTGTGTGAAAATTGGGAACAATGAGGGTAATGTGATCTAATTTATGGATGTGTCAAGCGACATGAATTCCTTTTAATCTGACTCTCTTTAGCTAGGGAGGTTGATTCTGGGGACCTCCAAATGGCAGGATCTTCATTAGCTGACATGGCGCCTTGGTTAGAAAGATCGGCGGGTCCTTCTGGAAGTAGAGTTTTCTTTCGCCCATTTAGAATTTTGTTGCCTTTGTTGTACAGTGGTCAGGATTCTCTTCTTCCTTTGGAGAAGCTGGAGCTTGAACCCCGATTGAGCCTGTCCAAATCTCATGATTACCAATACCATTACTCGAGAGAGGCCCAGAAAAATCATTTACAGTATAGCCAGCATTGTGGAAAGGCCTAGAAATATAATCATCAGTGTTAGCAAGCATTGGGTACAAGACCTGTAAAGATCATTTTCAAATTAGCTGGCATTGGGAGTGGCCCCAAGAAAGATCATCAGCTGTATAGACAGCTTTGGGGATTAGACCCAGAAAGATTATTGGCTGTGTGTGCCAGCATAGCAGTTTGTTTATCCTCAGCATTGATTTGATAGTAACCCTTGAATTATCTCATCCTAAATAAATGCAAAACAAGTTTTGATAACATTATATAAAATTTTGTTGATATATACTTGGCATTAGTCGCTGTTTATCATAAACAAATAACAATATCAAGGAATGGCTCCAGAAACTTTAATTAGCTATTAGGGTTAGTAATAAAATATTATATATTATTACAAAATTCCTGGTTAGTAGTTAAAACAGTAGGAAACACCCTCCAACTGTCACAAACAGAACCAGATCATCTAAGAAAAATTTTAACTGATCCTATGCAGGAATTAAATATAAATTGAACTAGCTGGGAAACCACTTCAACATATATCAGGAGAATCAGATCAGCTGGGGAAAAACTTAAAATGATCCTACAAATCATATCATATAGTGTCACTCCACCTGATCCTACTATATTCATCCCAAGTTTTTGAGGCTCAGGTATAGATCACTCCTCCTTCTTCCTGGGTTGTAGTTTACACTGGGAGCTTGGGGGCACCAGGCAGAAAGCACCTTTTTGTTGGGATGCAGGGGTCTAATCCTAAAAGTTCTAAGCTAATTCAGGGCTTTAAAGCTCCTGGTGGTTTAGTAGTCCCTAAGGGCAGATAAACCTGCAAAAAGGACTATAGAGTATGAAAAACGTATTTATTTAGAAAAACCTTAAGGTAACTATAGGTTTCAGGGCTAAAAGTGGGGTTGGAAAGAGAATTCATAATAGCAGAAGTTAGATAAGATAAAGGATAGAAAACAAAAGGTATAAAATATGTATTTAAGCGAGGAAAGTGATAGCATGCCCAGCTTAGTAAAAATCTTGGCTTATAGAGCCAATAATAGTGAATTTTTATATAAGATAATTAGCTCAATTATCCTCAGCTTAAGTCGTTAGTAATTTCATAACTTGACTATACTGTTGGTATCAATCCCTAAAAAGATCTAGATCAATAAATTAAATTTAAATACTTAAAGATATTTTTTGAGATGATCCATTATACTCAAGATAGCTCAAAACAAGTTAATGAGGAGCACATATTGGCATTCATTAATAAAAAAATATTAATGAGCGCATAACTTTCAGATCAATTTATACGGTTAAAAAAATTAAAACCTAATCGCCTGCCATAGTTTTTCTCTAATGTCATCAGATTTCCCACCGGCTGCCCCAGTGTGGGGCAGTGGCAAAACCCCATGCCATTTTCCATACAACATGAAAACACACTTGGACTGGCTCTCCCAGTCAAACCAAACCCCTGGTATGATTCTTACCCCCCAAGGATCTCGACGCCCACCTTGCTCAAACCAAGCGGTGCCCCATTGAACACTGATTCTCTCCCGGAGCAACATGCATTTTGACTTTAGGGTCAAATATGAGAAACTTTTCCCCTACAATGACCAAGCCATTATCAAAATGGCTCAGGCAATGATGCGTCCTGCCTGCTTTATTGACTTCCAACCATATAAAGGTTATTTCAATCTCAGCTTCACCTGTTAAGCCAATGCCGCCACTGTGGCAACAGTACCCTTGGTCTTCCAGGATACTCCTCTCCCAACAACTTAGAGCCAGCTCCCAGAAGACACCACTTTAGTGATTCAGTTCGCTGGTTTGCCTAACCACCTTCCCCCTGAGGTGCTTCACAAGGAGCTGATGGAAAGTTTGGCAGTCTATGACTTCAACTAGTCTTGCAATTTTTGGCCCCAAATGGGGCCACACGCCTCACTGGGCCACAGGCATATGCACTGATCAGCCCTGAAATGAAAAAATTGCCTCATTGATTCACCACACCGCTATCCTCTCTTCCCCAGACCATCCGTTCTGGGTCCACGTTGAGGGCAGATGGACAATTTGTCCATCGTGTTTAAAGCTAGACCATCTGAAATCCAAGTGCCCATATCTAGCTGCTTCTGACAGCGCTGATAGTTCATTCAATGGCCACCAATCCACCGCCTACCCCATGCCAATTCTGGCATGGGGTAAGATCCTACCTCCCCCTCCCCCAAATATTGTTGCTGCAGCTGCACCTTCAGCCACCATTTAGCCTCCACTTTGCCCTGTGCTCCACATGATTCTTACAATCAAGCGCAGGATTAATCCTAGTTCAATACCATGCTACCTTCAACAAATCAACCAAACCTCAACCATATGCCAATTCCCCAATTCAATTCAAACAGAACCCAAGGGGGTTTTGGATGAAATTGACAAATTAGGTAAAATCATTGAAAAACCATCACTGCAAGTTGACCAGTTCTGTAATGCAAAATGGGATGAATAACCCCCTCATTTATATGCTCTACAGCTAAACGTTAAGCCATTCTACAGCAATTACTAGCTCGCAGTAGAAGCAGCTGCCACACCAGATTGCATCACCTCCACAAACTGATGCCAAATCAATGGTGGTGCTCGCATGAGGACAAACCTCCTGTTATTCCCAAAAATCTTACCTTAAAAAGTAAGATTAATGTGAAACAACTACACAGAAATGTCACTGACCTATCCAGAACGTGGTAACTGTATCATGGAATCTGAACGCTAAGATTCCTGAATCAGTATTGCCACATTTTTTAAACAACCAGACGCCCACATTACAGCCAAAAAATCTTTAGCCAAATATTAATGCCATTTTTATTGTTGGCAATTACTTGGAAGTACTAATCATTAAAGCTATTGAACTACATACTGCCAACGCACTGATGCACTTTCTATCTGCCTTGACATGCACGCTTCTCTGGGAAGAGGTAGCTGCTGCTAAAGATGAGCCCCCCAATCCCCCCCCTTCCACCATGGAGAGATAAATGGTCTCCACTGCCCACTTGGTTGGTTGTTTTGTTAGATGTGATTCACTCAAATTTGTTCATTTTGGGCGTTTTGTTTGAATCAATTAGTTACATTAGTTTATTCTTAGTTCTTAGTTTAGTAACGTCCGTCCCCTGGTCTGCTTACATTAGTTAAATAAAATAAATATTAATGATTCAAACTCATAGTAAGTTGCTTTACCCAAAAGAGGCAAATCCTGGCAATGGCTGTTTGCCTCAACAACATTAACCCCACCAAACCTTTCATGCAAGCACGTAGCTACTCATAAACAGATCTTCATGTCCAAATTTTCCAGTCTACTTACCTGAGAAGTTTAAATTTAAATATTAGAGAGCTTGCATTTGCTATGGGCAGAGAATGCATCTATGCATCCACAATCACTTTGCTTATCCTCAGCATTCATAATTGCATCAAGAAATTTTTAAAGTTTTTCTTGTGATCTATAACATATTAATAATGCTGAGTTTTAGCTTTCATGGTACACCAAGGCAATGCATACCGCATGAATTATTAACAATGATAAGAAATCGTTACCTATCTTATTCTATATGCTGATGATGTCCACACACCCATTCTGTTTGCTCTCTCTTGTGTCCTCAATTTTATACAGAGCAAGATCCCGTTGTCCCGTTTTTCATCCATTATGGCTTGTTACCCTAATTATATATGTGCATATTGTGAGTTTTTTATTTTTAAATATTGCCACCTACAAAATAAAAATGCATGAACGCTTTCCCCTCTTAATTTTGAACTAATTAGTTCTAAAAAGAAACAAATAGTATAGTGAAGCCATTTCTTAATGCTTTTTGATATAACTAAGTGATTTATAAGCAGTTTTAACAAGTTTATATGCATTATATGGAAAAAAGAGCTTTTTCCCCACTGCAACGTATTTTTCAAAAAAGAATAGTCATTCCATTTGTTTTGGAAAACAGGAAGTACAAATTATGCTCAATGTCAATACTTTATCCTAGTGACCTACATTAATTACAATATGAATGGTCATTATTTGTAAAATTTACCGTCTAAGCAAAAAATGAATGTATTAAAGTATATCAGGTCTACGCTATACTATAAGACCATGTAAAGTATAATAAGGACACTCTAACCAGTCTTTTACATAGAAATATTACTTTTATCATGGAAGGACTTTCTATGGAATAAATGTTTATTATAAAAATAAGATGCTCCAAGGGTTTGTGAATAAATACCATTCAGCAACTAATAGAGAATAGACAAAGAAAGAATTAAAATAAGGCTTTATTAAACTTTAAAGCACTATCCCCCCCTTGGGTTGGGACCATCTAGTACTAAAAAAAACTTTAAAGCACTATATTAATCACCTAAAAAGAAAGCACTTTTGAAAGATGCGCGTTTCCTCTGTACCATTTTCAGATGAGTAATATAGGCTTTTTGGTAAAAATATAATATATATTTCAAATTCAAAATAGTTTTTAAAGTATAGTCTTAACATAGATAATCACTTAGTCATACATTTAAAAAGAATTATGTATAAAATTAGTTTTTGCATCATAAAATTACAACTAAGCTTAAACTATACTATAATTATCTAATATGAGTTAGTGATCAATAATATGAAAGAAGGGTGGCTAAGCTTCTCCTGAAGCTGGACTTAGAATATATGTAATTAAATGGTTGCAAAATACTGATATATCTTTAAATGGCATAAGTATTAATGACCTGATTAACTTTGAACATAAGCATATATGTACCTGAAATTGTTTAGCAAATAAAATTTACTACTTTTATTGAAGTGTCCTTCATAAGGAAAATTAAGCAATCCTTATAATCTGTAGTAAACCTCCATATACTAATTAGAATAATGTGAAAGTACCTAATATTTTTATCAAAATTTTTAGCCAAAATACTTTATAAAATTAACATAATATGATAGGGTCTTACCTTTGACTAATAACCTTAAAGCTCAAAAAACTCATCAACCAGATATATAGAATTTATGACTTAACATTATGCTCAAGTTTCTTTTTATTAATAGCTTCATGTCAACAAAATTATAATTAAAGAGCTTAATAAGTGTCTCTGAAAAGGTCTATAAATAAGGTATTCAAAGTATACCAATAGTTTTTAAGTCATAAATAGCTCTTTTATTGTGCCTCCTGGAAATCAAGAAGAAAGGACGCAACTCTATAACTTGCACTGCAATACTATGGCATTTAGGAGGCACCACGTTTGGCGTAACTTTATCTGACTTCAATAATTAAAAGAAGCATTTGTGAGTATGGCTTATCTAGAAAACACATACAAAAGGCCATAAACTGAAAAAAGTCTTGTCTATTTGCTTCTAAAAAAGCTTAATGAGATAACTGAAAAAATGAAAGTAATATATCTGAACTTAATAAAGGTCCCAAAACTTATTTAATAAGGTAAACAGGAGGTTGCTTTTTCAATGTTATCTTTAATATAGTCTATAAGGATCTCTTATATTTAGTTATAATCCTTTCTTTGCTCCCATGCATCTGAAAAATGTTAAAAAAAATAAAGATTTTGAAACATGGAGTTCTTAAAAGTTACAAGATCCCTTAGTTGAATCTGTTTTGTAATAAAAGTGATTTATAAATAATTTTGTAGTTATCTATTAATGCCAGCTCAACTATGTGTCAAAAAGACTCTAACACCTTGTTTAGATAGTTATTACCCTATAAAATTTCTTGAGAAACACAAAACATCATCCACAATTATTGTGGTCCCAGATCACTAACATATTAAGTGCCCTATTATATACTGAAAATTTGCGCTTACTTCCCAATGCTTATATAAGCCTGAAAAAATGTCTTGGGAGTTTTATAACTCTATCATAAAATTTTAGCTAGAAATAGCCAATATCATTCATGACCATATGGTTTCAATATGTTTTGTCTGACCTAACAACAATAAAAACTCCACTTTTACTCTAATATTAGCACCCAGAAAGATTTCTATTAATTGTCTATGGAAAATTAAAAGTTAAATTATGTGTTTGTTTTACTTATACTTTTAACCTGGTCAAGAAATTGATAAGGTGTAAAAAGTAAACCATATATGTGAAAATTCACAGGCAGATGTTTATAACTAAAAGAAAGAGAGATATGAAAATTATACAAAGATTAGTCAGGTGTTACCAACAACTTTTTTATATTTATCTATTTTGATAACTTTTAAAATTTACAAATCCTTTATATTATATTTATTTGAGTCAAGCCAACCAGGGACAGGCATTACCAAAAGAATGAAAGAAAGAAGGAAAGAATTGACATGAAACCTGAGCAGGGTCAATTCCATTAAAGGAAGTTTTCCACCTAAAGATTGGGACTCAGATTTTTCTGGTTACTTCATGGATAAGGTTTTCAGTTTTTAGACCAATCAACTGCCAATAACTTCCTTTGTCTGGCACCCTAATCATTGTGCAAAGGGTGGGAATCAAACCCACAACCTTCAGGTTGATAGCCATACGCCCTAATGACTCGCCTTCCACCCCTTACACATCCTTTATAACTTTTTAAGCATAACAAATAGAATTTGCTATATGATTACTTTATATATGCCTCCAGTATAATGATAACCAGATTTTATGTGTTTTAGGGTATTTTATAGTTTAAAATGCTCTAGCTACCACCTCAAGAGAAAATTTAAATACCATCATCCTCATACAATGGTGCAAGCCAGAGTCACTTATTAGCGAAAAAGTAAGTTTAACTCATTAAAATTTTTATAGGACAGAAATAACCTAAATATTATTATAAGCAATTGGAAACCTTCTACTAACTGGACGTTTTACCATTTGATTCCTTAATCAATCATTCTAGTGCATACATGCAGTTTACAATATTGTCTATCGCCTGATTAGGTATCCTATTTAAGTATATAAATTCAGATTGATTCCTCCCTACAGTTATGGGGGCTGTACCACAATGTTAATAAATGATAACGAGAGCCCATTATCTTACTGAACATTTATTCAAAAATGTCCTAAGGAATTCATATGTCATATAAGATGAAAAAATTAGCTATAAGTCTACATATAAACAGTTAAAAAATGCTGTTAAGTATAATATAAGGAGTTAAAACTGCCTTGTTTAGTTATTTATAGATTGTTTTAATTGGAGAGATATTTTGAGAGATGGTCTATTGAGCTCCAAGGTTATAATTGTTAGTCCAGGGAGCACAAACTAGATTTTAAATGGGAGAAGCATTCTTTTAGGACCAAGAAGGTGACCAATAAGGCTGCTCACCACCTCAACAACCAGGGTGATTTATCTCACGTGGTTGATAAAAGGAGGGTGACAGCCTATTCCCTGAGGTTGTTTCATTTTCCCCTCTTCTTACCAAGGAGCTGTTGAAGAATATTTAGGGGATGTTTCAGGAGTTGGTGGTGGTCAAGAACCATTGTTAGAAGGAAGTTTGCGGCATCTCACCCTACCAGAAGGCACTCTTATCTATGTCAAGTTTTGTTGATAGTAGTAAGATATTGCTAAAATAAAACAAATTGTTTAAATGAAACTCAGATGTTTTTTTCACCCATTTGACCTTCTCCTCCACCAGTAAAGGCGAGAATACACCAAAAGGTACAGGCGTGCAAGACCATCTAATTCAAAGTGGGACCACCCCTACTTCCCTGGCCTTAGGCACATCCTGCCAGATGTCAGAAAAAAATCTTTGCCAGCTTGACAGAAATAATTGAGCTGCCAAAAATTTGTGTATTAAATTTGATACTCAATCTGACCAGTCATGTTGGATCCAAATCAAATTAGTAGCAGTTTAATGTGTTGATCCACCAGCTGTGAGAGCAATAGTGCCTTCTTAGGTTCATGCACACCCTCTATTTCCTCAAGCATACAGCACTTTTTACAGAAAGGCCCCACAGGTCCTGTCTCCATTCTCTTTATTTTATGATTCACAATAAACAAGAGCCTACCAAAGTTATTAAGTTTAAAATTATTCTTAATACCAGATAGTTTTAATACTCTTCCTGTTCTCATGTTTCCCAGTTTATTAATGACTGGGCCATATTGGCCATTGTAACAAAGCTGTTGCCTTCCCTTCTGGGATTTAATTATTGGTATGGGGCTCATTTGGGATTATCTCTTATTTCGGATGCTTTGCAGCGTCACAATATTGTCTTGTTCTTTAAAGTGCTTCCCTACAGTCCAACAAGTATAGCAGAACCTCCTCAAGTGCAGCTGCCCTGATACAAGAGATTTAGACTCCTCATGCAGTGCATAATCAAGCTGCCTCCTTAGGATCAGCGCAGTCACCCTAACATACTTAATTACTGTGGGGAGTACTGGTAACATTTGTGGTTCATAACCAACTCTTAGTTCCCTCCCTCCCAAATTAATACATGTTTTCTGGTGTCTATACACCTGGTATTCTGGGTTGTGTTTTGGGTGCCTACTCATCCATACTGGCAGACCAGACTTATGGTTATTAGCTGGTGCCATGACTGTAACATTAATAATTTTACTTTGCTTGAGGTTTAAAATCATATGCTGAGTGTATTTTCATCTACACACTGTCACAATGACTGAATACTGGCGCAATTTATATATAAGTAAAAACTGGCATTATTAATGTTAAACCCAAAAAGTAATAAAGGCACCAGATGAGATAAATGATAAGCACTTTCCTGGAAAGACATTATTTTTTTAGAAAAAACATAAAAAATTAAACCTGTACGTCCATGACCCACCAAAAGATAAACTTCATTCATAATGATGCTAAAATATTGGTATATGGAAACTGCATAATGAAATAGAGCCTTAAGATTACTTCATATCTTGAGTTAGTAAAGTTTATTACAATTTTGATCACCAGGAATTAGAGGGTGATCCCATATATATTTTTTAACTTATAATTTATACCATTAATTGCATGGTAAACAATATGTATTCTTGTAATTTCCTTACTAATGGCTAAAGTTTGATCTTGTATAATGCATTTACAATTATTAATTCATAGAATGAGGACTAACAAGAATAATAAACATAATGTTACTTTAACAGCAATAAAAATATAAATATTAATTATTTATTTATTGCCCTTATGTGCTCTCAGTTCATTTCTATAATAAAGACTTATCCTACTATACTGTATCATACATAAAATTTAACGTGATGTGAAAGTTACTGTGATGAAAAACTTGTTGAGTTATTCTCTACCAGAACAGTATAGCATATCAATGTAACCATTCATCTAAAAGTTTAAGCTTATATAAAAATCTGTAGGAATCTATCTCTCTTGTGAATTTTGGTGCTTACACCGCTGGATCCCACAAAAGCTTTGATAAAAATTATAAAATAAACCCTGATAACTTATTTTTATTAAAAAATTTTATTAGGAGCGCGGGATAGTAATGAAAAAGATCCCTCATGATATCTGAGTGATCAGTATTTAAAATGTTTTGTTGGTCAGGGGGGCTTTAAGGATAGTTTTGGAGTAGCTTTGATGCATTATAATTAGGAAATATGGTATACTCACCTATCAGATCGTGGTAGATTTGAGATACTTTTTTTGGAAAAGTGATAGTTTGGGATGGGTTTTGGGCAGAATGTGCCCATGCAGTAGTGTTTTGATGTATTTTAACCAAACACCACTTTTTAAAATACTTTTAACTTGGGAGACCTCTGCCACGCCTATAAAAGGGGGTAGTCCCCACGTAGGTGCTTGGATGGACTGGGTGTGGTCAAGAGGAATACCGTCCAATAATCACCCCATGCTCCATCATGTGGTCAGAGTATCCAACTACTCAATTTTATGGTTTTTGCTTGTGCAGGATTTAAAATGGTGTTACACCGATTAATGGGGTTCCTTTTAGAATCAACCAGGGTCTTTTGGCTGATATCATCATTATCTTTATTTAAATCATTTGTTCATCATCACACACTTGCAAATGGCCAGCATTTCCCCTTTTCAGCAGATTTTGCCCAAAAATTCTTCTTTTGTAACTGAGAGAGCAAATGTCTGACATCACCCCCCTCAAGAATGTTAGGGGAGAATAGGGCTGTAGGAATTGGCCATATAAGCGATTGATGATATTCCCATTAGACATGGACTTTATTGAGTATTCGTTTCCTCCCTTGTAGATGATGGAGAAAGAATCCTCCCTCATTGACTCAAGTTTGCCACTTCCTGGAGTGATGCAATTATGGTAGTATAATACCATGTCAGATACTTGGAATGTAGCAGGGGGTTTAAAGCTCATTGGCAGCCTGTCCTTAGTCACTGTTTTTGCTAAGTGAGTCATTACCTCAGATTGGAGTTGAATGATACACTGAGCCAATCTTCTCATAACTTTCTGAGGCTCCTCAACTATAGAGATGAATACATTTTTTGCTAGAAGGGAAGATATTCCAGGTTCCCGCCCATACAAGACCAAGATTAGAGATATCTTTAAGACTGATGATAGCTAATCCAGTAAGTCATCAGAACACTGGGTAGGTAATGATCCCAGTGAAGAGGATCAGATGAGGCCTTTTTTCATAAAATGGAGACCAAGGTTCCATTTGCTCATTCCATGGTCCCATTAGTGGATGGATTGTAAGGAGTTGAGAAAAGTTGTTGTGCTCCCATGGATGTGGCCAGGATTTTAACTACTCTGAAGGTGAAGTTTTTACCATTTATCATAGAGTAATACTTGGAGACAGCTGTGTCAAATAATATTTTTAATGTAAAAATGTGGCTGTGGCCTTGGCCGTTTGGGCAGGGAGAGCTACGGCTTCCACCCACTTGGTAAAATGGTCAATAGCTACTAGGATAAATTTTTTTCCACTAGTAGTCTGAGGAAGGGGACCTATTACATCCAAACTGATGGCGTGGAACGGTTGTTAAGGTGGTAGTTGGTTGATACTGGTATCTAGTCTTGAAACAGATTGCTTCTTACATGTAAGACAAGCTTCCAAGACGTCAACAATAGCTTCCATCATTCCATCCCAATAGTACCAATCCTTAATCCACTCATAAGGTTCCTTGGCCCCTCCATGACCTAAAGTGGAATGAGCTTCTAGGACAGCAGGTACACGTTCCAAAGGCCAAAGGTAAGGCAGCCTTTTTGTCACCACCTACTTATAAAACTTCCCGTTCTCCGCTATAATGTTATGGAAGTGTTGGGCTAACAATTTCTGTGCAGGCTCATCCTAATCCTCCCAGTCATTGAGGGTCATTAAGAGGTCATGTAACCTCTCCGCCTCACTATTATCCAAGTGAATGACTGGTAGACGAGTCAACCCATCAACATTCATGTGATAGATTCCAGCACAGTGTTCAATTTTCATGTCATAAGGCTGGAGCTTTAGAGCCCAAAGAGCTAGCTGACTAGTAGAATCTTACATGATATGTAATTAATTTAAGGATGCGTAAGTCAGTAACCACAGTAAAGTTGGTTCCATATAGAAAAGGGCGGCAATGCTTTACAGCTAACAGAACAGCAAGCCACTCCTTCTCCATTACGCTGTAGTTGCGTTCCACCTTTGACAGCATCTTACTATATTAGGATACAGGATGATCTACACCGTGTTCATCTAATTGATCTAATATGGCCCCAACGGCACAGTCTGAGGCGTCAATGAATAAGATAAACGGTTTCTTATAATCTGGATGACGTAGGCGGACGTTGTTGTAACAATTGCTTCATTGTTACAAAAGCGGCCTTTTGTTCAGCCCCCATTAAAAGGGGGTATTCTTGGTTAATAGCCAGACAAGGGGCACACTGAGTTGGGAGAGCTTAGGGAAGAACTGATGGTAATACTCCATCATCCCAAGAAATACCTGAATATCCCATAGATTTTTAGGGGGCGGCATTTTTGAGATGGCTTCGACCTTGTTCTGTATGGGTTTAATTCCTCCTTTGGAAATGTAGTGGCCAAAGAAATCCAATTTCCTCTGGAAGAAGGTCACTTTGAGGGCTTTAACTTTAATTATACTTATGTAACCGTTGAAACATCACCTTAAAGTGATCAAGATTTTTGTTGAAGGTTTTTGACAATACTGTAATTTCATCAAGATAGACAATGCTAAAGTCAACTTGAGGTCCTGCAAGATGTGATCCATTGTACGCTGTAAAGAGGCAGATGCATTGCACAACCTTTGGGATAATCGTGTGGGTTAAAAGAGCTTATACTACAAAATAAGAGCGCATTTCTCCTGATCATAACGAGAAAGGTCCATTTGCCAATAGCCACTGGCCAAGTCCATGGCGGGGAAGAAGTCATAGCCAGAGAGTTGGGCCACGGCATCATCAATGCAAGGAATAAGATAGCTATTCTTCTTAGTGAGGCTATTCAACCTAAAGTAATCCATGACTATCTGATGACCTCCATTTTTATTTTTTATTAGTAAGAGAGGTGAAGACCAAGGGCTTTGTGAAAGAATGAGTAACACCACGTCTAATAACTTCAAGAGCTCTGTCCTCATTTGTTGCTCCTCCACCTTTGACTTACGATAAGGTTTGGACCTTATAGGCTGGTCATCACCCACTTCAATGGAGTGGCACCAGCCCTTCATGTGGCCATAGTCAGTATCCAATTGAGAATATGTCAATGTATTCGTCTAACAAGGGATGAACTTTTTACAGCTCCTCTGGGGTCAGCTTATCTGAAATATGAACATTGAACAAAGTGCACACCATGTTGTCCATGGTTAGTCTAAAATATGCAATAGATCCAAGTAGTGGACATGTTCAATGTCCTATACTGGGAGTAGGAAACCTCTGCCAATCTCCTGGTGCTTATGGATTATCATTTCCTTTCCGGTGAGGTTCCAAAAGTAGAATGGTAATTGGCCTCTGGTAGTCTGGGTCTAGTATCCCATGAAATACATGAGACTCAAAGGGGTTAACGCCATCAATACTTATGAGGTGCAACAAGCAATGAGGTGGGATTTGTAGTGTATTTTAGTGTCAACCACTATTTGTTCCCAAAGCTTAATCAAAACCTCATCTGCAGCGTAGAAAGGGATACCATCCCCAGCATCCACTGAATTGGGTAATTTCTTTGTGTTGCACCCAGAAGTTGAATAAGGCAAGGTTATGGCTGAAAAAGGGTATTTGACTAGATAAGAGTATTTATGCTTGCTGGCTTATTATTGGATAAGACTTAATTGACTTTGTAGTTGAGTAACGAGAGGACCCCTTGCTTCAGGTTGGTTATTCCTTCATACTCAATTATAAGTTGAGTGCCAATGAGCATATCATATGCGTTGTTGTCTAAATCCACATCAGGGGATGACAGGATAAGTTTCCCATTTCAAATGGGAAGAGAAGAGTATGCCCTAATAGCACGGGTATTGCTGGGGCCAATGTTTCCAAATAATTGCGTGTACTCCAATTCAGGTGCTAGCTTGATCTTATTAATAAGCTTAGTGGATATCACGTTGACTGGGGAACCAGTGTCCAGGATGGCTAGTATTCAGACCTTTTGAATGAACACTTCGACCTTAGTGAGTGTTCCTCCAAACTTAGGTGACAAAGCTAAGACCTCCTTGAGCCGGAAGGTGGAGGTTAGCTTATTAGCGGTCTCAGGGTATTTATCCATGATGTATTTTATGGGATATACCCGCTGAAGGGGCGTATCAAGCCAGCTAAGAATTAAACACCATCTTTGGCAGTGTCAATAACTTTTGGACACCCTTTATTTGGCTTATGTACGTTTCCTCAGTTATAGTGGTATCTTCTACTTCTCCAGCGTTCAAATGATAAGGCACATCTATTTTCTCAAGGGCTCCCAATATGTAGTAACCATCGTCATTATAACCACCCTCAGATTTGTCCCCAAAGGGTATTCTATACAACTGGCAAGGCCATGATGGAGGTAGGAGAGATGGCCTCAGGAGATTGAATAGCCTTAGGGTGCGCATTTACCAGCTTAGCTGGAGGGTAGTCACAACAGCTTTAGTGAGCTTGTGCGGGCATATGGTTATTACTACCTTACAGGGCTTTGATTAATAAAAAGGAGTGATAGCCTTTTTGAGTTTCACTGAGGGAGCTGGTTTAGCAGGGATGATAGACAGAGGTGAGCTCACTACAACTGTTCAGGTGGTAGTAACTCCTTAATAGTTATAGATGAAGGTTTCACCTCAGATACATTTGTTTTGGCACATAATTGTAATTTATACAATTCTACCAAATCCTCTTTAATATTGTGGATGTTTTTAAAGCGGCGTTTAACTGAGATGATATTCTGGCTAGAGAAGGTTGAGACACTAACCAAGTTAACAGGGTGGCGATAGCATCATCAAGGGTAAGCATGCTTGAGGTTGACAACCTTTGCGCAGTGAGGTAAAATCGTTCAGCATAGGCAATGGTTGATTCACCTTCATACATATTAAGGCACATAAAGGCCTGTTTTTTTCCTTATAGACTTTGCTTTGAGCCGACTTCAGCTAAAAGAGCCTCTTTTACCTCTGCCCAGGTGTGCAAAGGGTCCAGGTAAGGAACTATCATCTCTTGCTCTAGGCTGCTTAAACAAGGATGGATGTGTTGAACTTTTTACTTGTCCATTGCACCATCCATGGCATCTTTGTAAAAATAAAAAAAAGTAGCAATACTCCATTTGCCAGGGATATACTTGTCTTTAAAACATGGTTTTAGAGGGCGCTGCCCAAGTTCTTTAAATTGAGATAGAGCGCTTGCTAGTTTCTTTTCCAGAGCAACTAAACGTGATTCCATGTGAAGAAGAAAAGTGGGTAGGTTACTCATGGTTTTAGCCTCCAATTTTTTATGTTTTTGTAGTGTACAGGGTGCCCCCTATAGTGAGCACCAATTTTTAGGAATCCAGCTCTCTTGTGCTTACTGGTGCTTACGCCACTGGATCACTCAAAAGCTTGAATAAAATTCATAAAGTAAACTCTAATAATAACTTTATATAAGGTTTTTTATTAGCAGTGCGGATAGTAATGGAAAAATGATCCCTATTAATATCTGACTGATCATTATTTAAACTGTTTTGTTGACCAGGGGGAATTTGAGGATAGTTTTTGGAATAGCTATAATGCATTAAAAATTAGGAAATATGGTATACACGCCTATCAGATTGTGGAAGTTTTTTGAGCTACTATTTGTAAAAGCAATAGTTTGGGATGAGGTTTTGGGGCAGAATGTGCCCATGAAGTAATGTTTTGATGTATTTCAACCAATCACTGCTTTTTAAAATACTTTCACCTTGGGGGACCTCTGCAACGCCTATAAAAGGGGGTGGTCCCCATGTAGGTGCTTGAAAAGACTGGGTGGGGGCAAGGGGAGTATCATCTGATGTTTGCCCCACAGTCCATCGTGTGGTCTGAGTAATCCAACTGCTAAATTTTATGGTTTTTGCCCATTCAGGATTTAAAATGGTGTTACCACAATTAATGAGGTTTTAACAATAATCAGCCCTGGTCTTTAGGTCAATATTAACATTATCCTTATTTAAATCATTTGAATCATCATCACAAATTGCAAATGGCCAACATTTCCCCTTTTTGGTGAATTCAACCCAAAATATTCTTCTTTTGTAACTGGGAGGGCAAATTTCCAACAAAATCTCTTGACTATGACAGTTAGATTTTCTAATCGCTGTTTGTATATAAATTAGTGCCATATTTTTTAAAGCATACTAAACTTACATAAAAGAGACCCTGCCATTCCACTTCTATTATACTATTATATTGAAAACACGTCCAGTTTGAAACATTATGTCCTAATAAACTTGACGTCATCTCTGCTAAGCTTAAATATGAAACAAGTTTAGATCCTAGCAAAATTATAGCTTAACATAATTCATAACTAAAGAAACGCATCAAAAGTGCATAACATTTTATAAGCTACCATTTGACCAACTGCAATAACTGCATTTTAAGCGCAAAAGTAAACTCTAATGCATATGTATCATCTATTCAATGTGTATAAAAAACCTCCACAAAAACTTATAATAAATTTGGTAGATAAGTTCTTATTTTAAAATTCTTATATAGCTTTCTCCATACCCAAAAGCAAGATGTTTTTGAAAAAAGCTAGAATTTAAAGCAAATTTTAAGGACCATGAGAGCTTAAGTTGACTTTAGTCTAGACTTGAAGTCTCAAATGTGACATCAGAGTGGTTAAAAACGCCTTTTTAGCCCCAAAGCCATCAACTGATTAGGAATGAGCCATGTTCATGGGTTCATATGAGTGGCCAAGACACGCAAAACGCTCTTAAGTACTCAACAAAAGTTAGCTATAAGATCTGAAATGGTAAGGATTTTCTATCAAAAAACTTGGTATAGACTAAAACAAAATAAGTCAGTACCCTCAAAAGTGAGAAAATGGCTTATATACTAAAAATGGAGCTTGAAAATAGGAGCGATTTTCCTGTGATACTGCAAATCTTGGTAAAATTTTTAGTTTGATGGATATACCGCTGTATCATTCTTGCGAAAAAAATTTGAGAGATTGTTACAACAATGACAGTTGGATTTGATG
>JAKSZP010003383.1:0-34672 GCA_022478985.1 Massospora cicadina | reverse complement strand
GTTCATAGGTTATTGGAAATATTCTCTAAACTGAACTATGGTCTGAAAGGTTATCCCATTCAATACAAACCTTATCATAAGTCAAAAGTTGAGAAGTAACAGATGAGGACGGAGTAAAACAGCTATTAGACGCTGGCCTACTGGTACCTTCACAAAGCCCCTGGTCATCCCCTCTCCTCTTTATAAAACAGAAGAATGGAGGTCATTGGGTTGTGATGGACTACCTCTGGCTAAACCTCACAAAGAAGGATAGCTATCCCATTCCTCACATTGATGATGCTTTAGCACAGCTTTCTGGATCTAAGTGCTTCTTGGCCACGGACTTAGCTAGCAGATATTGGAAGATGGACCTCTCTCCCAAAGATCATGATAAATGTGCTCTTATTTGCAGCGAGGGTCTATTCTAACCCATCCAATTATCTCAGGGGTTGTGCAACGCTCCTACAACTTTCCAGTGAGCCATGGATCACATCTTACATGACCTTAAGTTAAGTTGCATTATCGTTTATCTTGATGACAATATTATGTTTTCTAAGAACTTTAATGATCATCTTAATCACCTGAAAGAAGTCTTCCAACGCTTACATCAGTCCAACCTTAAATTAAAACCCTCCAAGTGCACATTTTTCCAGAAAATTAGATTTCCTTGGACATGCCATCTCACAGGATGGGATTCAAATCTTCAAGACAAGGTTGAGGCTATATCCAAAAATGCCTGCTCCAAAACCCTGCGCAATATCAAGGTATTCTTGGGTAAGATGGGGTATTACCACCAATTTAACCCATGTTTTCCCAACTTAATGAATTTCTTGTACAGCTATTGGCGAAGAACGTCCCTTTTCATTGAGAAGATTAACAAAAGGTCGCCTTTGAGATGCTAAATCAAATGTTACAAAAGCTCCCCATCCTGTGCCATCATGATTACAACAAACCTTTCCTTTTGTTTACCAATGCCTCTGAAAAATCTGTTGGGGCAATTCTTGCGCAGTTGGATGATAATGGCGTGGATCACCCTATCTCCAATTTCATAAAAACGTTATCCAAGGCTGAACTCAATTGCAGTGTCACTAAAAAAGAGTGCCTTGCGGTCCTGATGGCTGTAAAATATTACCGCCCTTTTTTATATAAAACTCCCTTCATTGTGGTCACTGAACACGCCTCCCTGAAGTGGTTACAAAATATAAAGGATCCCACTGGGTGATTGGCTCGCTGGGCTTTAAAGCACCAACACTACAATATGAAGAATGAGCACCAAGATGGAACCTTTCATATAAATGTTGATGGCTTAAATCGGCTGCTTATCATTCATCTGGATAATAGTGAAGCAGTGAGGCTGAATGACCTCCTTATGACCCCTGACGCCTGGGAAGACAAGGATGAACCCATCCAGAAAATGTTAGCCTGACTCTCACAATACTAAGGTGGAAAGCGGGAAGTTGTATAAGAAGATAGGTGTGAATTGGTTGCCTTATGTCTGACCTTCAGAGCGAGTTACCATGCTCATGGAGGTCCATTTTATAATGGGGCACAGTGGAGTGCGTAAAATGTATGACCAGGTGAAGGATAGGATAATTGGGAGGGAATCATGGAGTCCATCATCAAAGTGCTGGATGCCTGCCTAATCTTTAAGAAGCAATCCAGGTACAAACCCAATTATCAATACCAACCCACAGTGCCTCAACAGCCATTTCATACTATAAGCTTGAATGTGGTAGGTCCGCTACCTCAGATTACCAGTGGGAATTGCTATATCCTAGTAGCCAATGATCACTTCACCAAATGTGTTGAGGCTGTTGCCCTTCCTGTTTAGACCACAAAGGCTACTGCCACCTTCCTCCATCAACATATTTTCACCCAGCATGGTTGTCCCCAGATCCTACTGTGTAACAATGGGAAGAATTTCACCTCATGGGTGGTAAAGCTTTTGGCTACTTCCATAAGGGTGCAGCAACTTTTCTTGGCCCCCTACAATCCTTCTGTAATGGTCAAGTTTGACTTAATCATTACATTCTGACTCAGATTCAGATTTTCCAAAACTGAGTAAGATCACATTTAAAATATTTTTGATTTAGTCATTTTGGGCGCTAGGTTGTGCCTCACCCAAGTTATAGATTAGGCTTGTGTGAGCTTAATCACTGACTCAGGTGAGGCCCCCAAAGTGCTGCCTTTATAAGGCATGCCTACCCATTCTTGAGTTCACTTTGGAATTTTCACCCTAGCATTTCCCTTTCCTGGGGAGCATTGTCAGTTGCTCCCCAGATGAGCTCTGGTCGGCAGGCCCTTTTTTATATCCAGAATAAAAATAAAGGTTGTTTGGGGGTTAGCATACCTTTCTTACCTGTTGGTCTTTTCCCTCATCAAGGAGTTTTTCAAGTAGGTTGGTTCCAGACCAATCCCCCCAGAGTATTTGGCATAACCAACCAATAGTAGGTGAATGTTTGGTGCTGTCAGTGCCCCAAACCTCTCCCTACTTGGTTAGGCTGCTTCAGTTGACTGTCATTGCACAAAAGTATTATTCAATTATATGGTGGTCAGAAATGGGGTTTTTCCATCTGTTACACTCTCCACAAATGGTACTAAGGAAAGAGCAAACGGAACCCTGGTTTCTGTATTATAAAAGATGGCCATCTCAGATCCCCTACACTGGGATCAAACTTACCTAGTGCCCTCATGGCCTACCATATCAGCTATCATTTTATTTATTTAACTGAGGCAAGCTGACTAGGGGATGGACAATACTGAAACAGAAACTCCAAAATGAAACCAACCAAAACCATGAACCAACTACCCTAAATGAGCAGCAAGAAACACAAAATAAATGAGAAAACAACCTAGCAGGTGGCACAGCGGCAAGACACTTATCTCACCATGGCAGAGGAGGAGGGGGATCATCATTGGGATCATCATCAGGTTCAGCATTGAAGAAGCGGATAGTTGTTGATAGTAAGGGGGTTAGGGCATCTGCGGGATGAGGGTCAAGTTGAGGTAGATAGCTGTTAAGTTTGACAATTTGGGCCTGGATGAAATCCTCCATGAGTTCAGCAACATGGTGTTTAGCTTGGATGTAGATGTTGGGAAGTTGAGCTAATTTTGCAATGTTATCTCTGGTGACATGTGTGGATGGGGAAAAATTTGCCAGTTCAGTGACATGTTTGACAGCGGTGGTGGCAGTTTTGTAGAGGCGTGTGATTTCCTCTTTTGCAATAGGAGGAAAATTTGGGGAACAAGGGGTGCAGCCCTTTTCTAAATCTGGCGATAGTTTTTGCCATGGCTTTGCAAAGATGGTGATTTTTGGGTGAGGCCACCGCAGCCTTGGCAATCTGGTGGTTGTTTTGGCATGGGATAGCATTGGGTTTGAGGACATATCAGTTGGGCGGGGCTGGGGCATCAAAATCTGAATTTAGATAAGGTACTAAATCAATTGGATAATCTGGTGGTGGTACAATTTCACTAGATTTGATCACTTCATACAATAAGTCACAGGGATTTTGATTGACTTAAATTGATTCAGTAAATGGTGGCTGTGGTCAGGGAAGTTATGGGGTAAGAAATTTTTGGATTGAAATATGGGTCCAAACCTGCTCCTGATTGGCTGGCATGGGTGTAAATTGGCCGGCTTGGATTTGGGCTGCTAGATTTTGCTGCTGATTCATTGAGCACACAACCTTGGGGATGGGGGCAGCCAAAATCCCTACTCAAACGCTGTTGGTATGGCCTCATGGGTGGGGTTGGCAGTTTTCACAGGGTTTGATTTATATTGACATGCCTTTTTTGTGGTCCAATCTATGGCAGAGGGGGCAAACTGTGAGGCCGCTATTGATGCAAGCCTAAAAGAAATGGCCAGTTGTGGATGGGATATAGGCATTTGGTGGGATGTGCTGGGCCATGTCCAGCTGGTGAGGGTAATGGTGACCATTGCCCTCAGTGCTGTGAGGCGCTCAGCACAACTTGGGACAATAAATTGGAGGATGGGGTCTTTGTCATAAGTGGACAGCCCTGCCATCAACTCCTCTTAAAGTGTTTGAGGGGGGAGGTGTAAGGGGAGATTTCTAAAGATCACCACAAGTGTAGTATCATCTTGAAACATGTTTGGGTGGTGGTAATGGGGGTTGTTTTATGTATATTAAGGGCATAGCTGCTGCATTGGCTGCATCCTCTTCAGTGGGGAAGCCTATATCAAAATAGCCCTTGTAAGGGCAGAAGTCTATAAATCCTGTAGGTGCAAAGGTGGCAGTTTCCAGCTCAATTATCGCTTTGTCAGCATATGGGAAGAGACATCTAAATTTGACATAGAGGCAAAAGCGGATAGTGAATCAAGGTAGGGCTAAGGGATGGGGTGGGTTGGGTTGGATGTACTCATGTGAGGTGAAGTGCTAAATACCTTGGAGGGACATAGCGGCCATATGTATTTGGCAGACTGGATGGACCAGTCCACATGAGTTTGCCTTCTGGGTGGTAAAAATTAGTGGGTGGAGAACCACTTCTCTACACTGGTGCAGCAGGTGGTGGATCTAAGCACATAAATTGGGAAATTGATGTGGTGAGGTGGTGGTGGAAAATTGACTTAATTTTCAAATTTTCATGAAAGTGATGTTGAGTGGAAAAATATAGACTCAAAGTTCATATCAGCTACCATCAAATCCTTAAAATGTCTCCCTTCTGTGTATTATATGGTTGGGGACCAGGAGTACCAGCCCTGCTAACAAAAGTCATCTTCTCTGGTATGACAGATAATCCTGCTAAAGCCCTGAAAATATTGTCACAATGCATTATCCAGTTGCAGTCCAATGCCATGACTAACTTAGCTAAAACAGTAACAAAAGAAGAGGTAGCCACAAATGAGCATAGGTAGCCCCTACCTTTTTTTCAAGTGTTGGACTTGATACTGTATTACCACAACTGTATCACTCCCAGAAGTGTGAAGCTTGGGTCTATCTATAAAGCCCTTTTGTAGTCACTTATAAGCAAGGGGAGGAGGTCTCCATTAAGTCCTTTGCTACCAAAATACAATCAACTGAGTCCATGGCTAGTTCTTGCACCCTTATTCTCCCCCTAACTCTCTTGAAGGGGGTAATGTCAGACAATTACAAGTCTGACTATCTAATAAGAGTGTATTAGTTCTAGATGAGAATGTTAATATGGATGAAATTGGCCAAAAGACCATGATCAATTATCAGTGGAACCCCCTCAAATTGGGGTAACATTTCTAATAATAATAATAATAATGATAATGATAATAATAATAATAGGGCAAACAAATTGAGTTTGGGGGTCAGATTGCACCAAATCGTTGGCCAAGTTTGGGGAGTTCATTGGAGGATCCTCCCCTGGCCTCTTCTATTTTAGTACAGGTTACACCATAGGAACCAGCCCCTTTTATAGGTTTGGAAGGGGTCCAACCAAGTGCAAAAATTTTCTAGCCCATTGATTGGGTTCAACTACATGATAAAATTACCTCATGGATAATTCCTTCCTGCTCATGACCCTCAATTGGCCATTCTGCCCAAATTAAGGCAAGTTTGAGAGTTCTGATAGGTCAACAGCTTATATTTCCTAATTTGGAATTTACCAAGCCATCCAAACTTCAAGCCTCAATGCTTTAAATATTAAGTATTGACTTATTAAGAGGGGTCTCTTTTTTAGTACTAGTGGTGCCCAACCCAAAAGGGGGAGCCGCCATGAATCTTTATTTGCAAATGGGCCAAACAAAGAGATTATCATAAATTAAAAAAAATTCCTAATATAGCCCCTAGGTTATCAGCCTAGGAAGCCATATCAGATGGCGAGGAGGCTTTTGGGAAACTTTTGTCTGGCGCCCGCTTTAGCTGGTTGACCATGGTGGACATAATTGGGGTGGGAGCATTAGCAAAATGGGGCATAAGGAGGTATAGTTGGGGGTTTTCTTCAAAAATAAGGCTTACAGTGTCCATCGCCTCAACATATTGAGCAAGTTGATGCTCAGAAAAAATGGTGAGAGCTGGCACACAAGTAAATGACTTGATGCACTGGCGGGTTTTGGGATAATTGGGGTCAAAAATTAAGAGGGGTCTCTATTTACCCCATTGCTGCTATTAATAAAACATATAACAAACTAACCTTTTAATTGTTCTTAGTGTTTTATTATTTTTATAAGTGGTGCAGAACTCCCCTTAATTAAATTGTAGGAAGTTAGGTAAAAAAGGCACCAGTGAGCCTTTTCCCTGCCTAAAATCTAACAGGCATCACCTTCAACCACATCAAGAAGGGACACACTCTGCTGAGCATCTGTCAGTGAAACAGAACTGTCCTGGATGATTGAGAACTGCATCTGAAGCTTGGCGAGGGCGTTGAGGACCAGGTTAGAAACTTCAAGAAAGGGCTCAACTGAACCCACTACTCAAGAGTGGGCCAAGGTGGAAGTAAAGGTCAATGGGGTAGTTTGGGTGTGAAAAATTCTTCTAAAGCTACCTGGGAGCTGCTTACAAAATTGGTGATCAACTAGACAAACAACAGGAGGCAAGCCACCAACTTCACGTTCATATAGTAGATGGTGATCACTTCTGTGCCCACCTCAACAACAAGTGCAGAAATGGCTGGAACTAATGGATGGTCAATTATGTCAAGGAAGCGGCAAATAAAGTTTAAACTAGCCTTCCACTAAGTGTGAGAACACCCATATGGTGATACATAGTGCTAGAGGCACTGCTGCTCAGATTACGTTTAGATGGGCTGGAAGGTAGGTGGATAAGAAGCGCTGACATGACACAAAAGTGATAAGCAACCTGTCAAAAATTCAGGCTGTCACAGATCCAGAGCCCACTTTCTTCAACGTGGTGGGATGGTGGGTCAGGATGATGGGTTTGGATCCCTCCATGGGGAAAATTGGAATAGAGTTGTTGGCAAGAGTGCAGATTTTCGCCTGGAGCAGGGATAATTTGGTCCATAAAGTGCTGCTCCTGGTTGTGGATTGCTTCAGCAATTGGAGAGAAGTGCATGAAGTCTTTAGAGTTGTAGGCAAGCTAATAGCAGAGGGCAGAAAAGTTGCCAACATGGCCGCAAGGGCCAAGTTGGTGTGCAACTCCTAATTACACATTGGTTGGGTGTCATAGGATACCAGAGAAGAATGATTTTAAACTAAAAATATGTTTTGGAAAAAAGGGGTTTTTAATGGAATTTTTTGTAAATAAAATTGACCATCAAACCTCTCTTTGTGGGATGATTGCTTAAATTTCCAGTCAATTTGGGGAATAGCTTTAAAATACATGGGATCAGGCCCTTGGGTTTATGATCTAAACTGTGGAACTCAAGTGGGGGAAAGTTGTTCAATTATAACAGACTCCAAAAGTGTCATCAGTGGGCTGAGTTGTCATCAGTTTTTCCTCAGATGCTCAAATAGCAGTTTTGCCATGAACACTTAAATTCAAATGATAACATCTTAATTGACAGATAATGTGAGAGAAGCAGTAAGTAAAGTTTAGACTGTCCTGCAAATCTGGCTAGCCAAACACCTAAAGGCAAGCCCAAATGCCAGAGACACTGCTGCTTGAGTGACGTTGAATTGGGCTGGGAAAGATATCACAAGCTAGCGCCAATAACCTTTAATGTGAATAGAAACCCAGCAACGAACCAGGCTATCATGGGTTAAGGGCCCATGGTTTTGGAGCTGAAAAGAAGGAGATTGGGATTGAGGGTTTAAATTTTGTCATTATCAATAATTAAATTTAGGGTATAAAATTTTTTTTCTTTAAATTTTAAAAATATAAAATCAACCATCAAATTTTCTCAGTGTGTTATAACTGCTTAAATTAGATGATTGATCTTGAGGAATAGCTTAGAAAAATTTGGGATTGGGGCCCTCAAGATTAGTCTAACCTGAAGAACTTCAAGTGAGGGGAAACAAATTGTTTTGAACCAACTTCAAAATTGTTGGAAGCAGGTCAAGTCGCTGTTAGTTCATCCACAGTTGTCCAGATTACTGATTTTCTTCAGTTTCAATGGTTAGAGTGATGGCATCTTGCCTGATGGGCAACAGAAACCTCCCAAGGCTACCCCATATAGGGGTGTTCTCATGAGGTCAGGAATGGGTTTGTGATGCCTAACCTACCTGCACCCAGTCACTCTGGCATCTGTTGGACCAATTAAGAACTGTTGGATAGGGGTTTTGGAACTGCTGAGGAGGGTTTCAAACAGGAGTCAGCATTACCCAATGGCTTGATACCATTGGCAAGTTCCTCTGACAACTTGAAATTAGGAGCATTCTTTATAGTATGTATATGTCCATCAGGCTTTGTTCCCAATATGTATGGGGTGGGTTTTGAACTGTAACAACATTTTCCAATAGCCCAATGCCATTGGCAAGTTTTACTAAGGATTTTACAATATAGGCTTTAATTTGCCAAAAATGCGTGCCCATCAGGCTTTGTTGCCAAAATTTTGCAATTGTCAACTATCAACATTGAAGATAAGACACTGTTAATTATACTCAGCCCCTTTGCCCTATGCAAGTACCAATTCATTGCCAATTTGCTACATATTCCCTTAATTCACCCCATTAATTCTTCAAATGTAAGAACTGGGGTTGAGAGGAAATCTCAAAGAATACACTGTCACCCACTGCTCATTCACCACATTATTTAGATTACCCTGGATGATAAGGGGCTGCCAGCCTTCTTAGCCCCTTCCTGGATGGGAAAGGGAATTTCCCAATTCAAACAGAGAGGAGCTCCTCAAGACTTACAGGTAAGGGAGCCTCCTAGGGCCATCCCATGTAAGGATGGTCCTAAGTGGTCATAATGAATTCAGGATACCCACCCGCCAGCACCTGATCACTCTGGCGCCTGTTTGGCCTTGTGGTGATTGGAGAATTGTGGTTTTAATGCTGAAGGGGAAGGATTATGTTATCAGCTGATTTTGCTAAATTTAAAGTCAGCCTGGAGGGAGGACTCACAATGTTCATCCCTTTATGATCCCTATTTTCTGAGACCTTGATACAGAGTTTCTTGATCTTCTGCAACAATTCTTCATTTGCTAACACAGAGATGGATGGCGGAACTTTCAGAGATAGTCTGTAACCCACCTCTCATCCACCACATTGGCAAGGTCACCCTGAGAGATGAGGGGAGCAGCCAGCCTCCTTGGACCTTTTTTAGAAGGGAGATGAAAAGCCAGGTCCAATCACAAGGGGCGCTACCATAGACTTAAAAAGCTGTTATGTTGCTGCCTTTATTAACATACTTAAATATGTATTTGACCAATTTTAACAGAGTTACAGTAATCCATGTTTATGTGCGCTTTTTATTTTTTGATAGCAAAGGTAAATATGGAACAACCCACCAGTTGTCTACTTTGATGTCATCATTTTGCATTTGTATGATTGCTAATTTGCCATCATCTTCTGCTGACCTTCTTCTATATAAAGTATATCCATCATCTCCTGTAACTGTGCTGTATACTTATGCTTGAGGATATTGATAAGAGAATTACTATCTATCATGCATAGTAGATTTGGATTCAGTGTACTGCAAGGTCCATGTATAATACTTTTCATCACAACTTTATCCATATTCTTATTGATGTTGACATTGGGTCTTTCAGAGCATATTACATCATCATATCATTTAAAGTGATTTTTATAGAGCCAGATTAGTATATGTGCATGTGACAATAATCTCTTTGCCATTCCAATAAGTACATCTGGAAGTGCACAGACCCAAACACTTCATGTTTTACCATAAAAATCATCAGTGATTCCAGCTTTTTCTGAAAACATGTGATGTGATGTCATGCCTATCCATCAGCGATTGTCCAGAAAGTAAGAGCTGTTGTATATTGTCCCAAGCTGGATTGCATGCAATGTAATCAATAGGTCTGGACTCATGTATTAATGAGTATACACGATTTCATTTTGAGTGTACTCATGCATATGACATGAACTGCCTGTATATGAAGATGGAAAAATTGTCAGTCTTCTAACGTTAGTTGTATTACTGTCATTTACAACTGCATCTCACTAATGAATGTATTTCAGAGCAAGATTAAGTTTATTTAAACAGATAATATTGAATGTTCTGCTTTAATTTTTGCATACATATTACAATGTATATGTAAAACAATTGATGGCATTTTAAAAATGTGATTGTCTTCATTCTCTTAAAGCAATAGTTAGTATGAATAATAGTTCATTGCGCTGCATTTCTTATTTACCTCTTTGCCACTGACTATAACTATCATCTTAACGTTGAAGTGATATCTATTGGCACCATCCTAAAAAATGATTGGATATTTCAGGGTATTGTAGCATTGATGAGTTTTTGTAACTTTTGTTAATTGATCATTTCTCCAATGAAGAACAATATCTCTAGGTTGGAATTGATCTCCAACTATAACAGTTTGCCATTTCATCTATAGTTAGAGCATTATATCTTTGCACATGTTCTTAAGAAGGCATTTTTTCAACATGAATAACAATCTTGTGTATATCAAATGACATCATGACAATTGCTGTTTTGGACAAACGCACTATATTATTTTTTTTGTAAAGAAGCTCTTGCAGTTGGGAAATAATGGACCTTTTTATGCTGGTAGAAATTTTGCAGCATGCATTCAATTAAATATTGCCATCATCAATGAAATACATTTGTAGGAACTCATGTTGATTATCTGGGAATGGAAGCAGTGAGCCAGCTTTATGATAAATTTGTACTTTCACTTTAAAGGTTGGCATGAATTGAGCTGTTACAATTTCTGTGCCAAAGACATCATTTGGAAGTATAAATTATATTTCTTGAAAGTTATATAGGAATTGCTTTGATTCAGCAGTATATCTGGTAAGCAAAGTTTTTGATGGTTTTCCTTTTCTTCAATTTAAGGCATTTTAGTTTTTCAGGCAGTACAACACATGCATTTTTCTTTTACATTAAATTTCAGAGCATTGCAATGAGGACATGATTCAGTCATAGTGCCAATGAAAACATTTCAGCTCAAACTTTGATCATCATCTGGGTTTTATTAGAATGCAAGTTGATTGTAATTGTGTGATTGCTGTGCATGGAGTCATGTTTGATGCTTATCTGCTGCTTCTATTTGACATCTTTCAGCCACTCTCATCCTGTTGCATTCATTCTGTTAAAAAAGCAGATCTGAAGCTTCAGAATGTGATTGCTATGCTACAAATGTGCATCCTCACATCTGGCTGCATATTACTCTGCTGCTTCCTTGGAACATATTTGAGCCATCTTTTCTCTCTTTTACTCATTTGCTGGTGCCCATTCTTCCTCAGTTTGATTTATAATTATCCATTGCACTGCTTCTGCTTTGCAAGTATGGTGACCTAAGTTTGATCTTCTGTAAGGCATTGTTTTAATAAACTAAAGCAGATTGATTGCACTAAAAAAAAGAAAAAATATAACAAAAACATATAAATTGCAAAATATAAAAAAGAAAAAAACATGAAATAAAAAAAAGAAACAAAAATTACTAACAGAATATTTCAATTAAATGCAGATCAATCAACACAGCTCAATTCTAATGCAATGAGAGGCAAAATATTTTAATCTGCTCAAACAAATCACTCTTAATAGGTCAAATTTACAATAATATTTGAATTTAAATTAACAAATCAAAGCAGCTCAATTCCACTGCCAATTGCATTAAAAAATAAGAAAAACAGTTAAAAATCAAATGAAGACAATGAAAAAAGAAAAACAAACTATACTCATAAAAGGATCATTACTTTAAATAACACAGCTCAATTCCAATGTTGTGTCACATAAGATATTAAATGTGCTGTCAAGAAGAACGTTGTCTGGAATAAGCAATATTTATATTTGCATGTGTTGCTGTTACATCCAACAGATGGCGCTCTTTTCAAAATTTCATATTTTCACCTGTTACAAGTGTGACATCTATATAATAGGTATATAAAATATGTACATATGCAAATGCAACGTTGTTTTAATTTTAATTTTATTCGAGGTGGGCTGACCTGGGGGCGATACCGCACCAATTAGGGAAGTGAAGAAAATGGGAAAGGAGGATAAAACCCAGAAAACCTCCATGCGCGGCATATGATAGGCCAGGAACTCCATGGACCGCCTTTGCTATTCGCTATCTCGGTTCGGGGCATTGGCATGCAAAACCAACACAGTCAAAATCGTCCCCTACCCAAAGTCCATTACCAGGATTGAACTCGGGAGGCAGTGGTAGAGGGTCCATGCTCTACCACTGGAGTATCCTCCCTTCTAGTAAATAAGTTTAAGATTATTAAAAATTACTTTTATGAAGGTAAGTTTAATGAAATCCAACTTTCAATGCCAAATTTATAGTTTCAAATAAGTTTCATATTAACTAATTCTAAAACCTACTTGCTTTACTGGCATAAGGTGTCTAATTTAGCCTAGCTTACCTATAAAGTCTAAATGCAAGCAACTTTTGGATCCTATACATTTCATAATACTTTAAATGCAATGTTTATTACCATGTTTAAATTATTTTATTTGAGGTGGGCTGACTTGAGGACAATACTGCACCAATGAAAGAAAGTGAAGAAAATGGAAAAGGAGGATAAAACCTGGAAAACCTCTACACATAGCATATGATAGGCCAGGAACTACATGGATTGCCTTGTTATTCACTATCTTGGTTCAGGGCATTGGTGCACAATGCAAACATAGTCAATCATCCCCTACCCAAAGTTCATCTGCTGGGATTGAACTTGGGGAGGCAGTGGTATAGGGTCCATATTCTACCATTGGGGTATCCTCCCCTCCGTATTTAAATTATAATAAGGACTAGCCGATTTACCCGTGCTTCGCTACGCCGTCTAAAATTTCAGATTTTCAATTTATTAATTTAGATTTTATATTATAGATAAACAAAACCACTCAGCCAAATCTAATTGCTCAATCGAATCAACCAAAAACCAATCAGGTAAACCTAACTGAACTTATCAAACAACCAATAACTAATCACCCCTCAAAACTAAACTGTGTATTATCGATTCGAAGAAAAAGCCATCAACCACTCGGCCAAACAAAAAATCCTATGGAATCAATCAAATAACACCAAACTGCTACCTGAAACATCTCTTTATACTTTTTTAGTACTAGATGGTCCCAAAACATAACTTTATACTTAAATCATTGAGTATGTGACATCTTCCAAACTACTAAATCAACTTCTACTTAACTTGCCAAAAGTAGTTTATTAGTTAGGTGAACCAAATCAGGCAGCTTTTAAAAATATATAAACCTAACATCCAGATACCCGTGCTTCGCTACGGTATTTAGTTCATCAGATGATAAGCTCATATCGTAGCCTATAGGCTGTGCCAGCACTACTCTCGAGCCACTCGGACTAACAGCTCCGCTGTTACCCTCGTGGCTGGTGAGCTGATTATCTTAACTACTTAATTACTTAAAACTCTAATATTAATTTTTGTTTAGTTTCAGGTGAGCAATTTGGTGAATTTGATAATATTCGCCAATTCTCACCCACTCGCCCAAATAGATTGAACCCATCAGCCTCGATAATTCTCTGATTCTATAAGATTCGCCAATTCTCACCCACTCACCCAAATGGATTGACCTATCAGATTCGAAGGTTTCAGATGTCAGTCAGTGAGTCAGTACGTCAAATATGGTTTATAAGTAGGTGTTTTAGAAGTAAAACGTCCCTCATGGTCCAGTGGCTAGGATTCCACGCTCTCACCGTGGTGGCCAGGGTTCGATTCCCTGTGGGGGAGTTTTTAAATGATTTTCCAAAGGAAGGCTTTTAATTCGACCTGTTTATATTTTTTTGTTTTTTTCTGTTGTTTGCGCATAACTCTGGTAACACTAGACCAATTTGAATGATCTTTTTTTCAAAAAAGAGGATACTCAACCTTAGTCACAATTTCTTTTGTAAGAATTGGTCACATATCTGTCTATTAATTTAGTAAGTACAGTAAAGCCCCAATTATCTGCAGTGCCCTTGCCATTCAATCCCATGGATAATTGAGGCTTTACTACAAATAGTCTCTATGAATAAGTTGTTACATAAATATCTCTATTAAGATTACCGATGCAATCTTTAACTTACTTAAATAAAATACAGTAAAGCCCCAGTTATCCACAGAAGTGGGTGGCAAGGGCACCATGGATAATTGGGGCTTTACTATATATTGAAATAAACCAGACGTTATAGATTTTAATTGGGGACTAGTTCATAATTGATAGATTTAATTTTGTAATGGTGAAGTTATAATTTTGAATTAACTTTTGATAAGATATATGTCCTATGGCTGGGGGTATGTTCAAATCCAGGTAAGTATTAAATCATAGCATGACAAGCTTATATATAATATACATATCATTTTTGCATAATTTGACCAATAAATCAACTAAAATTGATAAAATGGATTATTATTACATCTATTTATGAGATATTATATATACTATATACATTGGTTTTTATTTTCATATAGAAATAGTGAGGTTTCAAAAATACATATAGAGATAGTATATTTTTATAAAGTAAAATTGGGAAGAAAGGAATATTTTATAAAATGCACTAAAAATTATATAAAAAAGAACTGGCTTAAATTTTTTTGGGAAAAAGAATAACTTAAAAAATTGGGAAAAAGAACCTCCTTTAAAAAGGTATAAAATAATTGTAAAATAATATTATTTAATAAACCCCTTTTTGAAGTTGGTGCCTTCTTCCAACCTGACTTATAGAATTTTTCTCACAAATTCAAATTAGAGATGATATTGGATTGGTCCAAGTGTAAACTATAAGCAAATCAGAATATATAGTGATGAGTGTATATATATTATAAATGTTTATTATAAGTCAGTTAAAATATGGCGCTGACTTCAAAAAGGGTTTTATTGAGTATTCATAATTTCTTACACATTTTTATCAAAAGTTCAGCTGTTGATATCAGGTCCACTTAGTGGGTAGAAAGTCCACCATCAATGAGAAATTATCAATTTACTTGGAACTCTTTATAGGTAATCATTTTGACTCAACTGAAAAGTGATAGAGTATTAATAGATGTTGAATAGTAGACTGGTAATTGAATCCAAAATTATTGCTTGAGAAGGGAGGATACCCAAGTGGTAGAGTATGGACCCTCTATCACTGCCTCCCGAGTTCGATCCCGGTAATGGACTTTGGGTAGGGGACGATTTTGACTGTGTTGGTTTTGCGCACCAATGCCCCGAACCGAGATAGCGAATAGCAAAGGCGGTCCATGGAGTTCCTGGCCTATCATACGCCGCGCATGGAGGTTTTCCGGGTTTTATCCTCCTTTCCCATTTTCTTCACTTCCCTAATCGGTGCGGTACCGTCCCCAGGTCGGCCCACCTCGAATAAATTTATAAAAAAATTACTGCTTGAGGTATAAAAAGCAACTTGCGTTTAACTTTTTTAAAACCAGTACATTCCAGTAACTACAATGCTTAGATTGTAGACATTTAAGTTTTGCATTTGAGATCATTTATTACAGTAGCATCCAGATACCTGTGCTTTGCTACATGTTTTTTCTTACCATATGATTTAAGCCATTATTTTAGATTTTATTATACTATCTATATATTGGTAGATGGCTAATATTAAGTTTAGGATTAATAAAACCTATTGAATTAAACAAAACCTACTAACCATTTGCACAAAACCAATTGGTTCTATTAAATCAACCTAAAACTACCAACTGATTGGAAAAACCATTTAAACTATCAAAATGACCAATCACCTACTACATACAACAAGATAGTATAACTCATTTAAAATGGTTTAAAAAAATTTACTTGAAAATTAATAAATTTAAATTTCTACAATTTTTTAATAGGTTATTGTATTGTCATAAGAGATACATAGTTGTGATAAATTTCAAAGCTCTAGATATATTGAAAGATAGTTAATTTAAAACTTTCAAATCAACCAAATACTAAACTGCTCAGCCATATAATATACTGACTACCATCAAAAACATATATATGGTTTTCACTTATTAAGTAAATCTTTTATTTTTACTATGCAATTAAATTTTTCAATAAATTATTGTATTATCAATGGAGATACATATGTGTGCCAAATTTTAAAGCTCTAGCTAGTCTGTAAGGTAGTTAAAGTTTATTGCAAGATTTCATCACAGAGGGAGACAGACAGACAGTGTCACAGAACTGGCAGATAAAATTATAATTAGCCTGCCAGTTAGAGTGCGTGAGCACCAAGAAGACAAACCAGAATTCTAAAGGCATTGCTGTCAGAGAAACTTGATAGATGGGCAAGAGGGAAGCAAACAAAGGATGTCAGATGGTGACCACCATAACTACCAACCTGACAAGCAACTAGATAGCAACCCCTGAGGGCCCTGAGGATTTGGAAACATGAGACTTATCAGGTACAAAGGTGGGGCCTGGATTTGCCATGATGCCACTAGTGATAGATCAGACTGCGAGGTCACAAAACTTTGTTCAGTGGGGAGATAAGATCTCCAACATCATAAACACATCTTTTTGGCATTGAGCACTGGCAAACATGTATATCCCCAACAGGTTACACATATGATATCCCCAGTCAACAAATGTAGGGAGCTGCATGGTGAGCATGGACGCTAGGGCCCAATCATGACGCAACCCAATAAACATGCTTCTGAGCTGCTGAGGCAGCAAACTCTGGAAAAAAGTAATATAAGTAATTTTTGATGGAAAAGGATAGTTAATTAAAAAACTAAAGTAAAGAATTGCCTGACAACCTTACCAATAAGGACAGTTGTCTTAAGGCCTTGAGGTTTCAGGAAATAAGGGAAAGTGCAAAAATGAAGGGGTTTAACCCAACTGACTTTGGCAGAATGAAATCTCACAACTAGATTGACACTAAATCAGCCTTCCACTAACCATTCAATTTATGCTTGAGTTTCAACACTAAACTATTTCTTACACTGTGATTCCACTTGGTTTGTGTATGTCCAGAAAAATGTCCCCTGTGCATATATTGGGCGCTCTTTCCATTTCCAAATAAAAGGGACTGAAGAGTGTGGCTGTACCCCTCATCTCCCAGGGCGACCTCACCCATGTGATAGACGAGTGCTGGACCACAGCCCTCCCTCTTCAGATTCCTCCCCTGATACCCTCGCTTACCTCATTCAAACTGTTCATCTGGATTAAGGAAAACTGTGCTGAGATTACCAAGTCAATGTTAAAGAAGTTGAGAATGATGGGATCAAAGCCAGATGATCAGAAAATGAATGCCAAAAAAGGGACAAATGTCAAATTATTGGCCAGAATTGTGGACAGTTTTGACTCAGTCTCTAATATGATCATTGATGCCAACCCCCCAGAATCGTTGGGGATGATTCCCAATGTGTAGATGGTATCTTCAGAAACCATCGCCAACAGTTTGAAACCCTGATCCAGCAAATTGGAAGTTGCAGCTGACAAAACTCATTTGACTGAACAAATGGCACAGTGACTGGGCATGGGTGGGTTGGGCATCCTGAACCTATTTCCAACCAATTGGGACTGCCTCTATGTGGGGTGGCCCTGGGAATACCCTGTTGCTCTTCAGGCCAGATGCCATCATACTAACTGACAGAAACGCAGTCAAGTATCAATTCAGGCATTTGAGGTCAAACTGACAGCAACTCAGCCTGCCACTGAATCCTTCAATGTCAGTTCCAATTGAGATTATCTGCCCCCTTCCCCAAAAAATTCGCTGGGTTAGGTAAATTTGAGGGACCTGATCCCTGATTGGACTCACCACAATCAAACACTATTTAATCAGTTGTTTTTCACTGAGAAAATTGTTGGTCAATTTTCTTCCTTTATTTTTCCAATAAAAAGAATTCTTTCCCCGACTTTAGTTTTATGCTGAAAAACAAACCGCCTTTTCTGCCAGCATTCCAACACCCCTTGGGGTTTATGGCCATGTACATCTGGTATTTTGCTAGATGTCTATATGTAATTTTGGCTCATATGCAATTTTTGGTGGCACTCCTTCCCAGTTCCATAACCGTCATACTAGCAGCAGTGCCTCTGGCATTCTGGTTTGCCACTTGGGTGCTTCAGCACTCAGGGTGGCAGGCCAGTCTAATTCTAACTTGCTGTTTGCCTGACAGTTTAGCATCACTTCATTTGGTGGGCGATTTAAAGCGCCCATGGTAATGGAACAGGGGCCCTGTCCCACTGGGTATCAAGTGTTGGCTCACATTCAAATTCACCAGGTTCAGTTCCCCCAAGTTATTTGAATTTTTTTGCTTATCATTGCAACCTGAAACAACCTTTGAAGCTGAAGACCCTGATTGCTTAAAATATTTTGCCTTCTTGGCAGGCCCTGACATTGGCGCTGGAGTGGCATGTTCACACTTGCCCTGTGGCTGGTGGCCTCTTCCCACCACAACTTGCACACACTTCCCCAATTTGCTTGAGAAGCTTACTTGTGTTAAATATGGCGGGGGAGGAGGAACTAAAAGGGTAGGTCATCACACATCATTAATTCACTACATGGAAATGATTGCTTTGAGTGATGAGAGGACAGCCGCATTTTTGGGCCCTTTTTTGTGCAAAAAGGGAAAGCCATATGGTTAGGGCGCAGGGATGGCCCTCTGGAATTATATTATCCTTTCCTTTTGCTGAGGAGGAGCGCTTCCACCGGGAATCTGGGCCAAGGTTTCGTTTTTGTGGGCTTTTTAAAGTTTGATTGCCATCAGCATGGCGATCTTCTTAAGGTACAGGGAGCATCATGTTGGGAGACTTGAAAAGCTTTAACCAGCTCAAAACAATTAGCACAATATTGGGCAGTGACCTAGCTGTTTTCATAAGCTGGGAAACCTTTCCACGCCACTAATTATTGCACAAAATGGCGTGATTTCTGGTAAGCCAAGATGGCATTGAATTCATCCTCCCCTGACCCTTCAATCGCAAATAGCTCTGGTTCCAACGGAAATGCCCCCTTAAATGGGGAAAACTGTGACGTGTGGAACACTGGATCTTGTTTCCAATGGGCTGGAAGCTTCAAGAAAAAGCCTATTACCAAGGTCTGCCTCCACCAGATGGGCCCAGATTATTTACTTACAAATTTTTGAGAAGGTGCCTGCATATGCAAGTGGTGTGTTTCCAGAATGATGTGCAAGTCCACCATAATATTATGCACTAAAAGACATTTCTAATCCGCAAAATGCTTATTTCATTGATAGCCTTGGTTAAGTGTTCCTGAACCAGAGACTGGGTGCTGTATATATGTTGAGCATGGTCAGATGCAGCCAGTACCACAGGACAAAAAAACGGCCCCTCTGAGAACAAAGGGTTGTACCCCAGTGTTGACTAGTAGGGCGAGAACCCTGTTGATTCATGAGATCCATTGTTATATGCAAACTGAGCAAGTGGAAGATTTTCCGCCCAGGTGTCTTTTGTTGCTGCGGCATACTACCAGAGGCACAGTTCAAGAACTTGAATTAACCTCTCTATTTTTCCATTTGAATGAGTATGATATTCTGTTGACTGATTTGGTGTAATTTTTATAATTGAGATAAGTTTGCACCAGAATCATGCCTGAAGCTGGGGACCACGGTCACTTAAAATTTCTTGTGGCAACCCAAACATTGAGAATACATGGCGCACAAAGAGCTTGGTTATCTCTTCAGAGAAAATTTCAGAAGAGCAGGGATTAAAAGAGAAAATTTAGTGAAATGATCCACTACCACCATGACAGCAGTAAACCCATTGGATCTTGGAAGCTTGACAATGAAGTCAACGGATACAAAATTCTATGGACACTCTGCATGCTTCAGAGGGTGAAAGAGTACAGTTTTCCCTAACTGGTCTGACTTAACCCATACACATATAATGAAATTTGTTATCCAGGCTGGGATATTCTTAGACAGGACTGGCTAGTTGTATGTATGTTCAACTATATTAAGACAATTTTGTTGCCTGGGTGCCCCATTGTAGGGAGGTTGTGGTGTGATTAGATAAATTCATTGGGGAGGAGGGGAAGCACCCAAAAGTGCAACCAAAACTGGATGTGGCCCTTTTTCAAAGAATAAAGAGATCACTTGTGCATTGGGTTTGCCAACTAATCCAATAACTTAAAACTTTCTATAAAAGCTACTTGGCTGCTAGAACCCTCAAAACCAGAGGCACATCTGGACCCAAATCCACCACAGAATTTTGGGAAGAGCAATAGCTAAGATTTAGGCTGGTGAGATAACTTTGATTAGTTCTTAATCATCCTCCTCTACTGGACACAGCACAGGATTGTGATTAAGAAAGTCAGGAAGCATATTCAAAGTTCCCTTCATAAATTTGTACTTGGAATTGAAGCTTCAAAGGTTGCAATATGTTAAAACTTGACAGTGAAAAAACTTCTGCAGCTTTATAAAGTACAAGAGGGCTTGGTGATCTGCCACATAGTTGCCTCATGCTGAGCGCCTTGAAGAAGATAATTCTAGCGGGTCAGGACCCACGCCATGGTGGCCAACTCCTTATCATAGATGGATAAGGCTTATTTGAAGAGGTGAACTAGCAGGAAAAATAAGCTACCAGGTGTTCCAGCCCATCATGTTTCTGTAACAGAACTGCCCCTGCTGCAGCAGATGGAGCTTCACATGCAATGATAAATGGATTGTTTGGGTCAGCGTTCTTTAGAATAATAGGATACATAAACAACTGCTTGATGGCCTCACACACCTGTTTGCACTTCTCTGTCCAGAAAGACAGCATATCTTTTCCCATTAGGGGATGCATCAGTGCAGCCAGATGCAAAATTGTGGGAGAATTTTTTTTCAGTTAGATGATGGTGTACAAGAAGCTCCACAGCTGCTTCTGGGTCATGGGGTAGGCCACTCATGGATGGCCTTGAGCTTGCTGGGGTATGGCGTACCCATATTTCAAGATAAGATTACCTAGGAAGGTTATTTCTTCACAAAAAGAACTTGTCCTTTGATGGATTAAAACAGAGTCATGCTTAATGCAGAGGGGCCAGCACCGCCTACAGGTCTTTCTAATGTTTCTAGAGCATGGGGGATGGACAAAAATATCATTGATGTATGCCACCACACATGTGAACTTAGGATCCTCCAGTAGGTTTTCAATCATTTTCTGGAATGTGGCAGGAGCGTTTATCAGGCCAAATGGCATCACCCAAAACTAAATTATGCCTCTACTAGTCTAAATGTCAGTGAGCCATTCATGGCCCTAAGAAACTCAAATTTGGTTAAAAGCATTGATAAGGTCAAGTTTTGAGAACACCCAGGATTTTGCAATTGCCTGGTTGATTATCTGATCAATGGGGAGGGGATAAATTTTATATATCATGATAATATTCAGTTTACTGTAGTTAATGCAGGGCCGCAGCATCCCATCAGCCTTCTGAGCAAGCACAATAGATGAGGCAATAGGGGACTTTTCATTTATATTCACCAATCCTTGAGCATGCCATCCAACCATATTTCCAAAGCCTTATCCTCTTCCGCCACTTATAGATACAGCAGACAATTGATATTAACACCGCAACAACTAAGCAGAATGTTAAGTCCTACTTGGAGTGTGGCAGAAGACAAAATTGCTTTCTCAAAATCTAAGATATCTTGGTACGCCGCCAACGCTGGGGAAAAATCAGGGGGAAAGCTCATGGGAGAAGTGAGCATTATGATGGAACTATGGACCAGAACTGTGGTAAGACTGTCAATAAAGGGAAACTCATTTCCCACTTGGGTATATACAAATGTATCATGTTTGAGTCTAAATGGATCACCTGCTGGAGCCACTACAAGCCCACCCCAGAATGACCAGAAATAGCAGGTCAGGTACTTCCAAAAATCGATTACAGAAACTGAACTGATGCATTGAGAATGCCACTGGCTATCACACTTTAAAGGATGACATCGGAGCTGACGATGAGCCCAGCAATGACGCCCCTTCATCCAAGTCCAACTCAAGCTGCTGCACCATCTTTAAACTAATGAAATCTCCTGCCACGCCTGTGTTAACTAAGGCCTCAAATGACACTTGGTTCACACCCATTTGGATTTCCAATAGTAACAAAAAGTAAGCAAAACCTTATTTATTGGCCATGGTGCATAGTAATACTAAATGGGTGGTAATAATCACCATGTCAGGTGGGGAAACTGGTACAGTCAAGGAACTGGAGCCCAAACCAGGTTAATGCTTTGTGATCACCTCATTCTGGGCATCTGTCAACTGGGGAACAAATGGATTAACAGACATTTTTTTCATTTTCAGGAGGCGCCTCATCTACATAAGCCAAAATGAGTTCAGACCCTTATCATGAACGGGAAGCACTGCAACTTAATCAAAGCCCTTAAATTTAATTCTGAGAGCATGGGTAGGACTGGAACTTGGGGCGACCCTAGGATATGCCAATGAAGATATATGAGCCCAAACTCCAGGGGACACCCAGAGGAGTGTGGCCTGATTGAAGTCGCCTTCATGCACATTAGGTCTTACATCTCCACTGGTGTGGCATAAACGGCATGGGTAGAAGATGTGGTATCCAAAGCATCACAGAATGTTGCCATATAACTTCCAATGGAAGATCAAGTTTAGGGGATTATTTACAGAAAGCTTATATGAAAAAAGCCATGTTAGTCGCATCTGAACCCAGGAAAATAATTGAAGCAAATATGCCAATATCACCACTGGCGCCTGCAACGCCAACGAGTCCAGTGTAATCAGGATAGTCTCAACCCTGGCCTGATTGGCTGAATGTGGATAACATGCACTCAACAGTGGCTGTCACCTTCAACTGCATCCAACAAGGCCACACTCTGTTGGGCATCTGCAATGGTAGAGAATCTCACCAGAGAAATTAAAAATTACACTTGCATCTCAATGAAGGCATTGAGAACCTGGTTGGCAAACTTGGTTGTTGAGAAGATGAGCCCAACCTCTGAGGGTGGGCCAGAAACAAGATTGGATTTTATGGAACAGCACAGCTGGTGAGAAACTTCCCCACTGCCACCTGGGAGTAACGCACAAATGCAACAGCTGGCCAAATGAGCAGCATGAGGCAAAGTACTGACTGAAAATTATCTGATAAATGGAAACCACTGCTTCACCAACTCATAAAGAAGGGAGGAAATGGAAGACACTATAAGTGAGGCGATTATATTATGGAACTGGAAGCTAAAAATTGGGACTGGCCTGCCAGTTGGGTGCATAAGCACTAAGAAAACAAACCAGAATGTTGAGGGCATTGACATACAAGTGACTTGATAGATGAGTGGGAGTGAAGCAAAAAGGATGACAGCTGGTGGCCACTGTAACTAATAACCCAATAAGCAACCAGATAACGGCCCCTGAGAGCCCTGAGGATTTAGAAACATCTGAATCATCAGGTACAACATGAGGCCAGGATTTTCAGTGAGACCACTAGTGTTAGGTTGGGTGGCAAGGTCACTTTTGAGTTTTTGACTGAATCTAATATTCAGATATTTGATAGGGACATAATAATGTTAACATGCTTAATTTATTATGGATGATATGGATATCAGTGATTATGGATCAGGAATAACCTAAGCTTTGTGAAGCTTGGGATCCGCGGCCTAAAAATTCCACTTAATAATACATAACTATGATGACATGGGTTTGAGGGCTTTGTTGGTTAGGTCAGACTTAAAATAATAGTCAACTTAATGACTCAGTCACATGGGCTTTATGGTCTATGATAAGTAGTTTTTAATGTAAATCAAGTTTTTGATTAAAAAACACTAATTAGTGGCACAAATCACCTTGGTATGTGCTTCCAATTGCTTGAAAAGAGCATTAGTTCAGCTATTTGCAGATACATTAGAAACGCTGTTTTAAGAATATATATAAGTTTGTGACTGACTCTGAGGCATTTGAGATGTCCTGAATCAAATGGATTGTAGACATTTAAAAAACTTTTATTACTTTCTCTGGCCAATTTCCATTGAAAATGAGGCGTCATGGGTAAGATGTGGTGAACATCAAACCCTATAAATTATCCCCAACTTGATACTAATAAACTATCATTAATTATTACACAAATGCATAGTCTAATATATATCTTTTTTAGTATTTATTACTTTACATTGTATTAAGTCAAGAATTTACATGGGATCAGAAGGATCAGGGCAGCGTGCCATCATCTAAGTATTGACAGAAAAATATGGCTTCAAGTGTAATTACCAAGGAGTTATATCTTTACTATATTCACCGTCTGGTCTATTGTCTCCATACATTAGATGTTCAAATCTCCACCTTACCACAGAAGAACCAGACATCCTAAGTAGGCCCAAAATTCAACAAGTGGCACTCATGTCTGGGAATGCAGATGGTGACCATGCTGAGTATGGTAGCAATCTTAATCAATTGTTTAGAACCATTACTGGGCACAATGGGAATACTGAAATGACTGTGTCCCAGATTAATTAGAGTGATGTACCTATTATTCCATACCCTGATGAGCCCATTTCACCTGATGAGCTGGAACGTCTTGAACATCAGTTGTTACTATGGGTATCAAATGGGACAAGGGCCTGCAGACAATAGTAGTAATCCTTTTTATCTCTAATGATAGTAAAATGTGTTGTGGATGAAATATCTAGCTCATCATCAATTACGCGTAGCTCAAATATGAAATAATTTTAATTGGGATAGAGAATATTGTTTAATACTTAATTGAACTTGTACACCCCACCTCCAGAGATTCCCAGATGACAATTGCCTGCCATCACGTGGCCATTAACAAGTTGATAAACCTCTAATGCAACTCCAGCCAGGCGGCCCAACTTTTGAATGAGCATTTAGAAGCCAACTTTGCTGAGTTCTGTTCTAGTTTGGAAGAGAACTATAATCTAGATACTTGGCCAATGTCCAGGTAGAAGAATTAGCACAAGAGCTAAATGACTGATTGCATACCATCTTTGACATTTTCTTAGAGGAGAGAGGAATTACCAAAATTTGGGTTAGCAATATAATTCAGACTTCCATTAATGTTACAGAGTTCGTGAGGCTTAATCACGAAGCCCAAAAGGCGCAACTAAACCATAACATTAAATTTAATGATCAGCATCAACAATTGTGCACCCAAATTTCACAGATGAAGGGTAAATACCAAAAAATAAACTACTGGCACACACAATTTGAAGGCTAACGGGCAGAAAATGAAAAATTCAAAGCTCTATTGATCATCTTAATTGACAGATCAATAATCTTAATGAGGATGTTGCCAATATTAACAAGTCAAATAATATTCTTCATGGAAAAGTAAAACAGTGTAAGAAGACCATTAAGGAAAATGACCAAATGATTTCCACCTTGCAACTACAAACTACTAGCTTGAATGAAGAAATTGCTTAATTTAAGTTAAAAAATCGAAAGTTTTAAATGGGAAAATGAAATCAACGATCAATATGAGCTTTGGATGATGGGGGTTGCCAGTGTGCCATGAACCATCTGACTGAAAACGCTTCCAAATACTATGAGGACGAAGATTCAGAAGTAGCTACTGAAATAGATGCTGTGCCACGTCAACAAATGCCTAGCAATATGGTTGCTTTGGCCAACCCCAACACCTAGAACTATGGCGCAGTGCCTCAGTGCCCTAGTGTTCCTGGCTCAAGCCAACGAAGAAGTAATCATGATAACCATGGACAGGAAAGCGATAATTACAAACCAGAAAACCTGCCTGCTTTTGACAAGAACAGAAGTATAACCACATTTGTCAAACGCTTTGAATTGGCTATGTTTGGGCCAGCAACCGTAACAAAGCAGCCACTGTGATCAACTGCCTAGATGAGTGGAGCATTGAGTTGATTATGCCCCACATTGACAAAAACCCAACATACGCCAAAGTCAAAGAGGCTGTGCTTCATGAATTTGGAGGTCCATAACAAATGTCAACTAAAAATACAAATTTATGAACATTTGCTATAAGAAAGATGAAGCAATTGACGAATTTGCAGATAGATTCTATCACAAAGTACAAGTTCTCTTAGGTGCAAAGGCTATGGTCAATTTTGACGCTAAGATTGCACTAGAACATGCAAAGCCTTACCTAAATTTGCTAGACGTTTTAATGCCTGCTTTTATGCAAAACCTTACAACATCTGAATTGGTTGATCATTTGTGCAGATGTTCACAAAATTATGGCCTCCTAATACTAGGTACAAATCAGGAACTGCTGCCTCTGCTGGAAAATCATACAAAACCAATAAGAAGATTGATAGTGATCTGCCTGTAAAAACTGAGAAAAACTCTAATACAAAGGCCCTACGCCCAATGGATGATATTACTTGCTATAACTGAAACCTGTAAAGGACACTTTGCTTCCCAATGCCATCAGTGTAATGTCAGTGTAGTCCTTACTGATAATGTGCAAATGAGGGAAAAGAACAAGCAAAATTTATTTGGGACACTTTATTGTGACAGAAAAATCAGTCCAACTGATCAAAAAAACTATGCAGACCACAGGGACTTGTTTAACAATGAAACAGATTATTTTTTAGTAACAAATGAAGATTCTACAAATGTACATGCGGTAGCTCGCTCTCAGAGTAAGGTTGTCTTATCTAAAGCCTCTGAAGTAGTTTCTAAACTATATGTGCAACTAAAACTTGAGAATATTTCAGCTGAAGGGACAAGCAATGCAGCAGATTTCAAGCTTGAAAGGGGATAATATAGCAATGCAATTAACACATTCATCAATGTATGTCCCAGTATTGGAAATGCTCTGAAGAACACTCTTAACTCTCTCTGGATTCTTCACATATTTTTACCTAGTGAACTCTATTGATTCCTATTACTCTGAGTGCACTTACGTGGACATTCTGGTCAACAAGATCAAAGTTGTAGCTATTGTTAATAGCGGAGCACCTGTAAACATTGTTTCCACAAAGTTGGTAAACAAAAAAAATTGGTCCAGACATTGAACACATTGGGAATATGGGACTGCAGGACTCAACAGCACTAATAGTGAAGGGGCTTACAGTGCCTTGCCACTGCGATTTGGAGCTTTGGTAGTAGGTGCACCTGCAATAGTGCTTCCAAACGCCAATTACAACATATTAATTGGAACTAGTTTTTAAGGACATATGGAATCTCATGCAATTTTAAAGAAAACATATTAACAGTATTTAGCCAATCACTTCTGATTTACTTCTCTCATGACAATACAAAGACCGCAAGCCATTGCAGAAACTTTATCAAATTTTTTATACTGATGGGATAATACCAGTAGGATATTCAGTGGGGAGACTAAAACTTCTTCATGCCAACCACCATAAACAAAAATTGAGGAATACTTCTAGTGTGAATAAGGACGTGACAATAGCTTTAGACATCAACTGGTTATGAAGACTGGGATCACGCTGGATATTCCAGAAGGGCTATACTGTGAGGTTGTATCCCCATGGCATCGTTCTCAAATGGAACCTAGTGTGGCGCCTGGAATACTTATACCAGGGCATGGGGACATTGATGTCTTATTAGTAAATTTGACAAGACGAAGTATTAAGGTCAAAAAATATCAAGTATTTGCTTTCATGCATCTGTTTCTGAGGGACAAATTAAAGACAGCTGTCGAATTTGGCGATCTGTTTGAGCTCGGTTTACCAACTGAAACCCTTAGGGCACATATTTTAATTCCTTGAGAATCATTTACCAGATTATCAGAACAACAGAAGGATGAAGCACTAGAGTTGTTTGAATGATACTCCGAAATTTTCACCAAAGATGACCAAGATTTAGGTTGCGCAAAAGGAGTACAGCATTTTGTTGACAATGTGGACCATGTGCCTATTATTATGAGGCCAATCCGGCGCCCCAGGGCTAGTGACAAAATAGTTGGATAATAGTTAGACAAATTTCTGAAAAGTGGAATGATTGTGACCTCTAAAAGCCCATGGGACAATCCAGTTTAACCATAAATAAAGAGTATGGCAGCAATTGAGTTGTGATTGATTATTGACGCCTTAATACCATTATGAAAAAAGATTCATATCCATGACCAGACTTGATGATGCTTTTTCCATCTGGGAGGGGCGAAGTATTTTACCGCAATGGACCTTATCTCAGGATATTGGCAAACTGAACTTTTTCAAGAGGAGCAGGGGAAGTGCGCAAATGATTGCTACTCAAGGGCTGTTTCAACTGACGCACATGCCACAGGGGCTGTTCAATGTACCAGAAACCTTTCAACGCGCAATGGACACAATTTTGGGGGACCTTAAACTATCCTGTGTACTGATTTATCTGAATGATATCAATGTATTTTTGCAAACATTTTCCAAACATCTGGAGCACCTTGATCAAGTGTTTGAATAACTGTTGAAGGCTAATTTGAAGATAAAATCTAAAAAAGTCAATTCTTTAGAGAACAATTGGAATACCTCAGGTTCATCATTAATTCCAAGGGCTTTTGGCCTCAACCTCAAAAGGTGGAGGCAATTGACAAAATGAAACCTCCAATGAGTATGATGTATGTTCAAGTATTCTTAGGCATGGTAGGATACTATTGAAGATTTGTATAAGGATTCACGAGAATTTCTGAGCCCCTATTTCATTTACTACAAGGAGGAGTTCGTTTTTGCTGGGCAGAAAAGTGCCAGAAAGCTTTTGAGGCTTTGAAAACCAAAATGAGCATGGCACCTATCCTCTGATATCCAGATTTCAGCAGGCCTTTTATCATACAAACCAATGCCTCATTGACTGCAATTGGGGGTGTGCTATCTCAGATTGGGGATGATGATGAGGAGCATCCAGTTTCTTATTGCAGCAGGATGCTGAATAAGCATGAGTGTAATTATATGGTGACCAAACGAGAGTGTTTGGCTGTAATCTACACATGTAAACAGTTTCAGGTTTATATTCATGGCACCAAATTTAAAGTATTGACAGATTGCAGCCTATTTATCAATGGCTCCACAACCTCAAGGAACCTGAGGGATGATTAGCCCATTGGGATCTAAAATACAAGCATACAATTATGAAATTATTCATAGAGATGGAGCAGCCCATTAAAATTCAGACATATTATCATGACTTCATATTGTAGCTGTCCTGAGCAGTTTGGCTAATATGCTTCATGAAAAAATGATTACTTGGAAATATGGAGATGAGCCACCTGAAGTGCAAAAAGCGATCAAAAAAGCATTAACTGACACTGAATATCAGAATGGAGTTTTATACAAGCTCAAGCCTGAGGGGCAGCGTCAACTTTTCCCAAAACCTTCCAACTGAATGGAGATTATTACACAAGCACGCAAGGCCGTCAGGCATGGAGGATTGACCAAAACGCTAGAATTTATTTGATCAAATTATTACTGGGATTTCATGCAATTTGATATCCAAGATATTTGATAATTGTCCCGCTTGCTACTTTTCTCTCTCGTTACAATCACTTTTGCAACTTATTCAATTCAAGTCTGATTCTAGTTTGATAATCTCACAGAGGAGATTAGTCTGTGCCCATGTCAGGGAGCAGTTGGCAAGTAAGGTAAGAGGCACAGGTGGTAGGCCCATGACCTCAAATGTTCAAAAACGCCCCAGAGAAACTGGCAGAATAGAAAAAAAATTTAAATAAACTGGTGGTCACTATTTCCTTGGAAATCCTCGCTTGGCAAGCGCGATGCAACCAGTACATCAACACACCACACTCCCAACCACTCTTGTCAGTGGAATATGGAGTCCATGTGTTTCTGGACATCCAACAAACAGCTCTATGGGAAAAATTTTGTGGGGATGTGCACACTTTTTTTCCTGACAGCAGTGTACATCGCACCTCACTCCATGTCATGCAGTTGGCTGAACCTTGGTTTCAAAAACAAGGAGGCAGCAGACGAAGCTGCTGCAGTGCGCATAGTGATCAACCTCCCTGAAGGGCAATGGGTCATCAAAACCAAATTCACCAGATGGACAAAATCAAACCAAATTTTCCTCACGTTTGACTTTTTGCCTACTATGGTAAAACGTGCCATTTTGGAACAACACCTGAAAGATGGTCTCACCATTTACAGCGTAATACAATCTTTTGAGATGCAATGCTTTACGCTGATGCCACACCTGTGCACCAGCAAAGCCATTGCAGTTCTGACCCCAACTGAGGAGATTGTGAAGGACCTAACCCAGATCCCGCACTCCACATATATCAATATTGAAGAGCATACCACCCACCCTTTCTGGGTAACTGTGGACAGCGCGCCCCCATCTGCACCCACTGTGACGCATTTGGCCATAAGGCACATGCATGCCCCACCAAGGAGGGCATCACATTCCAAGAGCACCCCTCAGCGGCCATGGCCAGCGGAGAGGCGCACTACAAATCAACTGCAAGCACCAAAGAGGCTTTCCCGTGGGGAGCACAAGGCTGCTACCTACTGGTAAAACCTATTTCCCCACAAGAGCAGAAAAAGGCCAAGCAGGCCTGCAGGGCCGCGGCCAAGGAAGCGGCCAAAGTCACCACTGCTATCCCACACTCCCAACGCCAGGAGGACATCAAAACCTTTGCGGTGGAAGCAACTTGGGAATCCATCAACCAATCAGATTGGGAAGCCCATGTTGATTGGGCCACCCAATCTGAGGATCCAATGGGTGACTTGATTTCACCAGATCTTTGCAACCAAGCTCCAGTCAAAACCAACTTGGTCTCCAACCTACCTGAAATTTTTTTTTGACCTGCTCAATGGTGCACCAAACTCATTTTCACTGCAAAAAATTTGCCTAACGTCAGGGAAACAAAAAGCGAAGGCAAAAGCCAACGCGAACCTTTCTTCTGAAATCAAAAAAACTACTGATAGCATTGCTGCAAACACCCGCGCTGCTGTGAAGGCCTGTGGGGATCTAGAGGAGGCTAGTGGGCCCAGGTGCCCACCCCCTTGCACCTAAGGTGCGATGGGGGAAACCTTCACTTTAGGGATGTTGAATATCGCTGGACTCAAGGCCTCGCCATCCTGGGCTAGGAAACTGAGTTTTTTAAAAAAAATTTACCCATGGATATCCTGGCCATCCAGGAGTCCCACTGTCTGCGAGGTTCCAAGGATGCTTGTAAAACCATGCTCCTCCCATCCTTATCCTTTTGGTCAGAGCACTGTGGGGTGCTAGTTCAGAAAAACAATTTTTTTCAAATTTTTATTGTCATAATCCTTCCTCAATGGCTGAGTCCTCATTGTCACTTTCTTGTGGGCTGACATGGCACACACTATCATCAACATCTATGCCCCAACCTGTGCATGAGAATGTTGTGAATTTTTCTCATCAGTCAAATCCCTCCCATTACCCCCAGACCCTTTTGTAGTTGGCAATATGAACTGTTGGCTAAACACACCAATGGACCATTGGCTTTCCTCCTCCCACGCCCCCCAGGGTCACGTAGAACTTCGAGTTCTAAAGGCCACCCTTGGGTTAATGGATGCGCTGCCGCGGCGAGCCCCACTGCTCAAAAACATGATGCAACCCCACATCCACAGTGGCCAATTAAGGTCCATGACCCGCATAGACCTTATCCTTATGCCAGTGAAATTCCAACCCCACATTTCCCACTTCAAAACAACAAAAATCGAATTCTACAATCACCAGCTGGTCTTGATAACCTACCACCTACCTGTCACAGTGGCTAAGGCCCCACATTGGTGCAAACTCCGCCCTCCCAAACTTGCGTCACCAGAATTTTCCACTTGGGTGGAATCAGCAACTTTGGAAAAAGAGTTTGTTACACCATTTTGTGCGGACCCCATCTCCACATGGGCAGCCTTCAAAGAGGATACCATCCGCCACTCTCACCACCTCCCCTCCTGACACTCACAAGCCACATTGGCTATCATCTCGAGCGCTCTGGCAGAGTTGGCACACCTGGAGTCCAACATCCCAGCCACAGGATACAGCCCTTCATGGGGCCAGAAGTGGGCGGAGGCAGCTGCCCACCTCAATGCACTCGAAAGCAACACAAACATTGGGTTTGTGTTTAGTACAGGGCCTAACACATTACTGAGGGTGACAAGTGCACCGCATATTTATTTAAAAGATTTTTTGCACCACGCCAGAGTGTGGCCTGCACACAGGTGCAAAGATTGGATGATTCCATAGCAGATACGCCAGCTGAAGTGGCAATCAAAACATAAAAGCATTACTCTGAGTTATACCAATCTGATCCAATTCAGCCAGCCAAAGTGGCGGAATTTCTTGATTGAACCCACATCTGCACCGTTTCCCAATACCCAGAAATAATGAATTTAATTACTCCAAATGAATTATGGACAGCCATCCGCGGTGCACCAAACCGGAAATGCCCAGGCCCAGATGACATTTTATATGAATTCTATAAAAAGTACTTCAAATATATATCCCCACTACTGCTTGCCTCACTTAACCAGAGCCTTCTGGAAACGCGCCTCCTACCAGGAGGACAAGAGGCCTTCACCGTCACAATCTTCAAGAAAGGGAACAAGCTAGACTTAGCCAACTGGCGCCCCATTTCTTTAACTAACACGGATACAAAAATTTTAACAAAAATCATGGCTAACCGTTTAGGGATTGTAGCATCTGCCACCATCTCCCCAGAACAATTCGGTTTCATACCCAGAAGGTCAATTTGGGACAACGTGCACTCTGTGGCTAACGCATGCCAGTCCACAGCCTCTGGGGCACTTGTATTCTTGGACCAACAGAAGGCCTATGATAGAGTAAACTGGGAATACCTCAGGGCCTACCTCCATCAATTATGCTTACCCCCTCGCTTCATCAACTGGGTGATGCTGCTCACGGAATCTGCAACAATGGCAGTGCATGGCCCTGGCTTCCTAACGGAACTAGTCCGCCCTCAAAGGGGCTTGCGACAAGGGGACCCCCTTAGCCCATTCTTGTACAACTTCATCCTTGACCCATTACTTCAAAACGTGAATGCCCAACTCACTGGGGTCCATGTGCCAGGCCAAGCCCCAGTCAAGATGATGGCATTGCAGATGACTGTGTGGTTGGGGTGTCTAATAATAAAGATGCACGCGCACTTGAAGCTCTCATCCAGGAGTATTCCCAGTAGTTATGCTGCACTGAATGCTTCCAAAACTGAAATCATCCTCCTTGGTCAGTATCATACCTGCTGGGCCCCAGCAACCAGTGCCCAGCCCAGCCCATCTGCTCGCACACGTGCTCGCCCTCCCAGCTCACCCCACACCGCCCCACTGGTGCTCCCCTTCATGACACGCCCTACCATAGGGCTGGTCTGCCATCTGGGCGTGTGGGTGGAGGCAGGTGGGTACGCATCAGCAGTAATGGAGAGTCATATTCTAGACAACGTGATGAAGCGCATCGCCTATCTCAGAGCCCACCCTACTTCCCTTACTGGCAGGGTTGTTTTAGCCAACTCTATGCTCCTCTCCAAAGTCTGGTTTGGAGCCCACGCCATCCCCTTCTCCCCAGGATTTTTCAAATCCTTGTATGCCCTGCTGCAAGGATGGCTTTGGTCAGGCCGCCCACCACCAGTATGGCTAGAGGTCATGTTTGGCCCTCATCATCATGGTGGCATGGGACTGCTTGACTTCAAAGCCCATGCTGCCAAGATCCTGGGCACCTAAATTGCGGCCATCACCGTCCCTATGCTCCCCTCCCAACACTGGTCCCGCGCGGCCTGCTCCAACTTCTCCTGCGCCTTGGGCCTCAACAATCCATTGAACCCTCACTCCCTGATGAAATAACTGGCTTCACACCCATCGGCCACAGGTCCTCACGGGACTAAAACCCACTACAAAAGAATCCTCCTCTCCATGTGGAGCGCTGAGTGGAGAATTCATATTAGCGGACACACAGCCCAGAGAGGCCGCCCCTCTCCTCAGTTCACACAAGAGGTACGGGGGCTACCCATTCAAGATGGCGTGATCCCCACACGGCCCCAAGTCCTATCTAGGGTGGACTACCTGGAGATGATGGACATCCCTTACTCCATTGAGATCCAAAAACTATCTGGAAATACGCACACCATCCTCTGTTGCAGCCTCAAATCTGTTCCCATGTGTGGCGCTGCCTGAGGCGGGTGTACCATATAGCTGAGCGCTCTAACGCTTTACACTCATCCTGCATCGTGTGTGGCCAGTATGGAACTCTGTTCCACCACCTGGAGAAGTGTCCTACCTCTAAAGTGATATGGCGCGAAGTTCAACGTCTGCTGGGCCAGGATCAAACACATCCCTAAGTCTGTCAAGAGATATGTTTGCTTTATCAATGGCCTCCCCCCTTCCACCCTCCGTCCATGCTCTGGTGGTTGCAATCGCCATGTGGACTATCCACACGATTGTCTTGAATGCCATCGCTGGCTCCACCCCCACCCTCCCAGAAGCTGTCCACAGATTCCGATATCATTTGGTGGATCACTTTCAGGTATGGATGTTTGGATACCTCCCACCGCGTCATTGACAGCTGGTCTCCTCCTGGTTCCCAGTTTGGTTCATCAAATCAGACCCTTTCCTCCACACGTGTTCAACTGTGGCTACGGCCCCTTCACACGTTCCCTCCCCCTCCCCATAAGTGGCGTTCCCGCTGGCAACAAGAGATAGCATCGCTTCTCTGGGGTGCCTTCCCTGATACTAAGTTTTATCTCTTTTGGGTCAAATTCAGAAGTGTCCGTCCCATGGTCAGCCTTCCTTGCAAAAAATTTAGGATATTTGATAATTGTCATTCATGCCAAATTGAAAAGCCTATGAAGTTGGATGTGAAATATCAATTGATCAAACCTGACTGGG
>JAKSZP010003382.1:0-34777 GCA_022478985.1 Massospora cicadina | reverse complement strand
CAACAATCACTAGATTGGCATCAACACCTTAGAATTTTGGCAACCAACTATGTATTACATCAACACCAATTTTAAGGTCCTTTGGAAATCCAAGTGGTTAAGAAAGCCCACTTGTGACTTAAGCGAGGCTTTGTCATCTACATAATTTACAAAAAGAGATGTAACTGACAATGTCCTGTTTTAGTTCTGGCTACATATAGGCTCATCAGATAGCCTCTATTGTCTTTAAGCTTCTTGGGTGTCTGGTCATTGATGGACCATGTTAGTATCAGAGAAACTCATTCTATAGTTGACCTTTGGGTACAAACAACCTCTTTTTGAAGTATAAACTCTTCCTTTTTAGTGAGTAGTCACAATCCAAGGTCTTGGATGTGGTTTGTTCAGCGAGGGCCTTTGCAGTATTCTTGGCAAATTTGTATCAAATTGAGTGGCAATCACTTCTTCATAGCAATTCACTATCAGCAAGAAGTCTACTTCCAGCATGTCAGTATGAAACAAGGTTTGGGTAGTGTGGTCTCATATTTTGGCCTCATCAGGAAAGTGTTCAGGTCACCAACTTACTGCATCAGGGACGTATTGGTAAATCCTAGCTTGTAATGGATTTTAGGTCATAACCGCGAGGGTAGGACCCATTGAACCTATTGCTGATTCAGTTAGTAGGGCTTATTGATGTAAACCAGGCTCTTGTGGCCAGTGAGCACTTTAATAGTGTGTTTGGCCCTGCTTAGGTACTTCTACATTGTTTCAACGCCTTGGTGATTGCTATGAGCTCCTTGTCATAGATTAGGTAGTTGCATTCTGGCAAAAACATCTTCTTTGAGTAATTAAATATAGGGTGTAGCCTGTTATCATCCCCTCCTGTGACAGGACCACCCTGATGGCGAAGCCTGAGGCGTCAGTCTCAAGTAAGAATGATTTGGAGTAATTAGGCATGGCTAGTATGGGGGATGAAACAAAGGCTTGTTAAGGCCATTCTCACTTTTTCAGTTTGCAGGGTCCATTCAAAATTGACTATGTCTGACGAGAGATGAATTAGAAGGAGCACAATTATAAAAAAAACCATTTAATGAAATCCTAGCATCAATTGCCAAGCCCAAAGAAGCTCCAGATTTCCTTATGTGACTTAGGAACATACCAGGAAGTTACAGCTTCAATCTTGTCAGGGGTCATTACGAAACCTGCTTGGCGAACAATGTAGCCCAGAAATTTTACTTCAGTTTGAAGAAAACACTTTGGGTTTTTTACAAAAAAGTTGTGGTTGGCATTTTGCTGAAAACACATCTGAAGATGCCATTGGTGGTCTTCATCAGATTTGATGTTTTTAAGGATATCATCCTGGTAGGCAACAAAGAACTCATCAAGGTAGCTCCCAAGGACCATGTTAATGAGTGTCTGGATATTACTTGATGCTTTACACAGACCAAATGGCTTCACCAAGCACCCGTAGAGTCTATAGCATATCTTAAAGGCAGTTTTCCATTCATTTACAGCTTTTATGAAAATCTGCTTAAACGCATTTCATAGATTAATCTTAAAACAGCACTGCGCTCCAGTGATCTAGTAACTCAATTCATTTCATTGGGAATTAGGTACTGGCTCTTGATAGTGACGCTGTTTAGCTTCTAGTAGTCAACGCAGGGGCGTAACTCACCAATCTTCTTCTTAAAAAACAACAATGGTGGAGAGCAGGGAGACTTGGAGACTCAGATGAAGCCCTGCACAAAAATGTCTTCAAGGTCCTGCTTCAGTGCAATATGTTCTTTATGCTTGCAACCGTAGGTCAGCTCATGGCTAGGTTGGGTTCCTGGAAGTAAGATGATAGCATGGTCAAAATCCGTATGAGGAGGTGGGACGCTAGCCTCTTCCCAATGAACACCCTTGACAAGTTCTTTAAGAATTTGGGGTTGGCCCCCTTCAATGGGTCACAAGAGATGGCTTGGAGTGTGTTTACAGGTTAGTTTATTCAATACTTAGGGGTTGGAAAGTCTCTCCTTGGGCAATTATGTTCTTATTGTTTTCATAAACACAGTTTAAGCGTTGCTCTTACATCCACAGGAAACCCATAATCATCAGTTAGGTAAGCCAGCCATAACCCACAACTGGGTAGCACCTGGGTCTCTCCAAGAAGAAGTTTACTTGGCGCTTTGCAAGGAACAGCTTGGGTGCTGGAGCTATTTCCCAAGGTCACTGTGGTGATTTCAGTACACCAATTTAGTCCCAGAATTTAAGATAACATATGTCTAACAAAGTTTTGCATAGCACCATAATTGAGAAGAGCCTCAAGAACAATTCAGCCACCAATGGAGTTGATTTTAAGTGATAAACCCAGGTAAGTTAAAAAATTGTTGTTTAAATGATGAGAGAGATGGTGTCTGGGTGGGTGCCTTCCCTGAGTAATTGTGGGACAAGTGACTGGTAATGTATTAGAAGATTCAGAGCCACTCATCGACATGGTGCTTTTATCCTTCCAAACTGATGTTAGTCAATATTATTGGTGGTTCTTATTATGGGGTATGTCAGGATAGCAGCAAGTTAAGTTTAGACTGGACTGCCAGTCTTGTTGCCCAAACACCCAAATGGCAAGCCAAAATGCCAGAGGCACTACTGCTTGAATGATGTTGAATCAAGCTGGAATAGATTTTGGCAGCACGTGCCAATAGTTCATAAATGTGAATAGAAACCTGTCAATGAACCAGGCTATCACAGCCCCAGGGACTGCGGTTTTGGTAGCTGAGAAAATGGTATTGGGTTAGGTGGTTTGAATTTTGTTATAGTAAAAAGAACAATTTTGGGAAACGGCATTTTATTGTATATAAAAGTAGAAAATCAACCATCAAAATTATTAGTGTGTTATGACTGATTAATAGAGGACTGATTTGGGAAATAGCTTAGAAAAACTTGGGATTGGGGCCCTTGAAAATTCACCTAACCTGGCAAACTTTGAGTGAAGGATAAAACGAATTAATTTTAACCAACTACGAAATTGTGAGCGGTGGGCCAAGTTGCTGTCAGTTTGACCTTGGACGCCCAAGCTGCGGTTTTACCACGTTTCCTATTGTTAGCGCAATGGCGTCTCACCTTATGGGCAATGGGAACCTCCCAAGGCCACCCCACATAGGGGCGGTCCCAACAGGTTGGGAATGGGTTTGGGATACCCAACCTGCCCACACCCAGTTGCTCTGGCATCTGTTTGGACAAGCGAGATTCATTGAACAACAATTTTATATATGGGGTGAGGGGTTTGAGCTGGCGACGACTTTTGACAGTAACCCAACGCCATTGAAGAGTTCTGTCGAAAATTTGACATTAATCACATTCATCTGAGAAAGCACATGCCCGTTGGGCTTTCTTCTCAATGTTTTTGAGGTATGTTTTGACTCAGCGCAACATTTCTAAATGGCTAGATGACATTGGTGAGTTTACCTGAGTATTTGACAATGCTCACAATCTTCTTGGAAGGTACACGCCCGTCAGGCTTTATCCCCAATGTTTTTGAGGCAAGTTTCAAACTGTTGACAACATTTCCTAATGGCCTGATGACATTGGTGAGTTTTTCTGAGAATTCAACCCTTGATTTTCCATTAACTAAATGTGCATGTCTGTAAGGCTTTGTTGCTGATGTTTTAAAGCTTCTGGAACTTGATTTTATGGGCTCTTTGCCATTGACTTCATAAGGACCTTTAGCCCATGGAATGCCAGCTTTTAAGTATTTCAGTACAAATTTCCTCAATTCGCTATACTAAATTCGTGAGAGGTAATTGTGGGGGACAAATGGTGGTATCTTCAAAGGAAGAGCTATTACCCATCACTAGTCTACCACATGGGTGAGATCTCCCTGTGAGATAATAGGGACAGATGCCCTTCTTGGACCTTTTTTGTAGGTAATGGGAACACCATCCAGTCTAAACAGATGAGGCGCTCCCCCAGACTTACATGGTAGCCCAGTGGGGTGAGTAGATGAGGATTGTAGTCATACAAGTTTCTGGCCAGCTCCAACCCTTGAGGGAGTAAAAGCAACAAGTGGTGGTGACACATGAGGTCCTTCATGTGGTACTTAAGGCCATGTCAAAATTAACAATGTGTCAAGCTTGTCATTGCTCTGAACTGCTCTTACCAGGGAGATAATATGCTTCATTTAGTCCTACATGTCATCAATTACCTGGGATAGTGTCATTAAATTCTTGAGGGCCTGTATTTGGGACCCCTTTGGTGAAGCAGCTTCCAATAAGCACTCTTTGAATGTGTCATAGTTCAAGCATAAGTTCTAATCTTCTTTCAAGGCTTATATGAACCAGTAAAATGCATCTCCTGTCAACAATGAACCAATAGAAAGGACCGTGTGGGAATCGTCAGTGTAGTATGTTGGAGTAGGTCTTGAACTGAATTCCAAGCAGAATAAATCCCTTTCAGACATCAGCCAAGGTCATCTTATTCATGGTTGTCAGGAGTAGTTCAGCAGAGGTGAGATTCCTTGGGTGGTTATTGTAACTGCCTTGGTATGAGTCGTAGGGTTGACGGCAGGCAATTGTGATTTGGATGACAACAGTCCCTTAATATAGTTAGCTGAAGCCAAAAAACAACATACAAGATGCCCCATCGTCAGAAGAAGTAGGGGCCCAGTTTACCAAGTTTTTGAAGTGGCACTCAAACTATTAAGGCCCTTGGAAGACTAGTACAATTTTCCTCATGCAAAACATACTCAGATACTCCAAGTGAAAGTAACCAATTAAGGATAAGGGCCAGGCGGGTGAGGTACAGGGCACCCGTGGCAAGGGGTCAGTATAACCCCAGAGTTGGAATGACGGTCTCCACAACACTTAGTGCAGCAATGTATGCCGTGCCAATCTTGGTGCTGTTGACATAAGGTGTGATAGGTTGAATTAGCTGCACAAGAATGAGGACGTTGATGGAGCCCTTAGGGCTGTCTGGACATAGGAGGTGTCATCATAGATGGATTTTATGGCGGGTTTACAGCGCGTAGCAATTAAGCCACTATAAGGTGTTTGGAGGTTGAATACAAGTAATAAAAATGGCAAAAAATAAATTAAACTTCTTGCAATTTTATTTTCTTGAATTGTTGACTGCAAAGAAACTACTGGGAAGAGTGAGTGCTTATATACCTGCAAATGGGGAGTGGGGTCAAGGATCCAAATTACAAATTAGAATTTAAACTGAAATCCAAATACAAGTTTAAAATAAATTTGATTTAAAATTCAAAATAAATCAAATTCATTTTTTTTTAATTAATGACATCAGCAAATTTTAGGCGGGCCATAACAATTTTCAATAGCTGAGCTACCATTACTAATTGAATAATGCCTTTCTTATTTAGAACTCTACAGAATTTGTAATATAAAAGGCTTGGTGATCTTACGTTAAGAGAACTTTATATAAAAATATGAAAGAGCTTCAGAAACCCTTAACATAATGGTGCCAATAATAGGATTTGGTTTATATAGTACTTGTACTTTCAAATAATTTCAATCCATGATAGAGGTTAAATAACGCCAATAATTCTAAATTTACTAATAGATGAATTATTTCTTGGAACTAAATGACAGCAGCATTTAATGTTGTAATGTGTTTATGTAATAGGCTATATAAGATACATGGACAACAAAACTCTAGTTACTTAATTCATATGCAGACAGTACCAACAAGGGTTGGATAACCTTTATGTTTAAGAGCGAGGTGCTCAATGATTACAAGTTTGAGAATTTTTATAAATAATTACAGATCCTGTCTCATTGGGTATATAAATTCTAGCTATGTCTATTACATTATACTTGTTGATTGTAAACATAATAAATTGCAGGTACTTTTTTCATTACTTTTTTAATATAGGTCTCTTACATCGCTATGCTCATTCTTCTTTTCATGTTTTATGAGGTGACAAATGACTAAATGGATCAAGTTAACATTACATCTTAGAAACTTTGGGATAAAATTTTTTTTGATCTATCAGTCCATCTAGGAAAACTATAATACCAAACAACAGACCTTCAAATTTATTCTCAGTAAACCTGACTAAATTGGTCTTTTTTCCAAGTCATTCTATTATAACCAGTGAGCAGATAGTTCAGAATGAACTTCTGAATAAAATGGCTCTTCACTCCTATGTAAAGAAATATCACTATACCGTTAATTTGACTCTAGTGTCAACCAAAATTCAAATCATCTTCTGGTAAAGTATTTAGTTTTGCGCTACTAAAATTTCTATACCCTTCAGAAATTATTTCTTATTAAATTAGTCCATTTAAATAATTGGTATTATCCATAATTTTTTGTTACCCTATCACTTAGAGTTTTCCTATGGAGGCTGGGGATTTGGCATGCTAATTGTAAAATATAAATTATTTTCAATGTCTACCTAGTGCTGATTTATGCATGGCCTTTACCAAGCGCTATTTGCGTAGCTTTGTAAATCAGGGTCACCAGCTTTTACAGCTAACATGAATCCAACACCAAAATAGAACTATAATTGATCTCACTTATATTAAAGTTAGACTCTCATGCTTAATTATATTTTGCTTCTTATATGTGGTACAACTGTTATATTTACAAATTATTAAAAGGAATCTCAGAGATCCAACAAAAGCTTTAGTAAATTTTGTGCTTAAATGGAGAACCATATTTTTGAAAAAAGTGGTGTAAGACTATTAACCATTATCTAATGCTTTTATTTCCTATAGGCCATTTTGTTCACTTTCTTGTGTTCATAAATTTTATAGAACAAACAATAGAAGGTTCAATGAAGTGAAAGGGGAGTTCATTAGCAGGACATGAACAATATAACTGGATACAAAGTTCCTTCTGGTCTTAGTGGCCCTATAGAATCATTAAGATTTTAGTTTTAAAGGGCCCTCTATGAATTCTGGTGTGTGGGCTCTTAAGACCTCCTGTGACATTCATACCTGTCAGTACCCCTTGATCCTCTGAACCAGCTAAGCATGTGATATCCCCTTGTAAAACTTAATTCTTCAACGGGCTTAGGTCATGAGCAATGAATTAGAGCTATAGCGCAAACATGCTTGCAAAACTTAAGAAGGTAATCATAACAGCCTTAAATTGATTGTAAATGCTTGAGGATGGGGTGGATAGCATAAGAGCCATATTGATTTGATGAGATATGATATAGCTGAAAAAAGCACAATGAGAAGCTATCTACTTAAATCAATTTCCAATATATTGTCTTGCAATTATATAAGTGCAAACCATACATTACAATATAGTTTTAAATGGGCCGATACTATCTCATTGTTAAGTGAGTCACAAACTAGAGCCTAACAGAGGAGATAATGGGACAAAATAACGCCTTAAATTTCATCATCTCTCTCCATAGACATCTCTACCAAGTAACATCCTAACATTCCCGTTATAAACAAAAGTTTCTGTGCATAATGTTAAACACCAGTTGCACTACAAGCCATATCACCTGCTGGGATTAATTCATGCAAGCTATTTTTAAAGGAAAGTATGCCCTTAATGAAGGCAGTTTTTCCTTTTCATATATCTACAACTGTGCTTGGATGTTGCCATTTACGATCAGTGATACATCTTTTTTGCTTTAGTCCATAGGTCATAATAATCACAGTGTTACATAATATGTCTATTTATACTTTGTCTGGAGGTCTGGAAGCATTAATCAAGGAATTTTAATAATGAATTAGACTTAATTTAGAAGCAGACGACTAAAGCGTTGGGATCAAACTAAGAGAAATTCTGCTGAATTTTCACTCACCACTATAAGGATTAGAACTTGGTGGCTAAATTTGTAGAAACCTTTGGTATAAATTAATTAACTCTCGCTATCTTCAAATCTATAGACCAATATTCTAGCTTTATATGAATAAGTCATTCGCTCTATTACCTTATGTTTAGTTATAAAGGAGGAAATCATGAATCTAGTCTTTTTTATCTACTATGGCTCCTCCAGACCAGTGGCTAGTCCTTGGAACCATTTATTAAGCAAAAAAATGAAGAAGACAATAAATAATGAATCATAACTACTAAAGATGCCAAAGAACTTATTGCTCACCGTTGACTTGGACTGAAGATAAAAAGTAAAAGGTATGATAGCATAGGGAAAGAGACGTCATTTTCCTACTATACCACGGTTCCTCCTATAGGTTTGTTACTCTTCCAAGCTTAGGTGGATTGTAATAAATAAAAAAAAGAAATTGAATTTTTTAATGTTAAAAATAAAGCTGACAAAAAAATAGTATGGTCTCACTGCTCCTTCTCATAAAACTTAAAATACATATATACAGCTCCTGATAGATATAAAGGGTATATTAATTGAGTATAAGTTAATTTGAATAAAGTAAAAGTCCTAGCCATTGTATATTGAGTTTATAAAGCTGCATCTCATTATAGCACAATTAAAGAATAAAGTGCATTCCAACTCAGACTACAGATAACAATGTGGTTTTTCTGGATAGGCCTTCTCACGCGCTATGAAAGCCTTTTACTGTCTTTCACTTAGGATTGACAAGATTGTTTTAAATACTCTATCCAAAGCCCTTGAAGATAAAAGATATGACCTCTTAATAAGAACAATTCTATGAAATTCTAGAGCCATTCTTGTCACAAGGAATAACTTGTCAATCTCTTTATTTATATGAGGTAAGCTGACCATGGGACAGAAATTACCAAAACTAAAAACTAACGTAACTAATCAATTTAAACAAAACGCTCAAAATGAGCGGATTGATTGAAACCTGCCAAATGAAAACAACCAACCAGGTGGGCACCGGAAAACCACCTATTCAACCATGGTGGAAGGGGAGGGGGTATTGGGTGGCTCCTCTTCGGCAACAGCTTCCTCATCCCAGAGTAAGGTACATGTCAAGGTGGATAGCAAGGGCGTCAGGGCATCTGCGGCATGTGATTCAATATCACTAATGATTGGTATTTCTTGAAAAATGCCAGCTAAAAACATGGCGCTGATATATTCAGCTAAAGATTTTTTGGCTTTAATGCGGGTATCTGGGAGTTTAACAAATGTGGCAATATTGGTTTGGGTAAACTTAGCTTTATGATTCCGTGATACAGTTACCGCGTTCTGGATAGCATCATTGACATCTTTGTGCAATTGATTCACTGTGATTTTTTTTTGGGGTGAGGGTTGAGGGGATAATAGGAGGAGGAATACCTCCTGTGAGCATCGCCACTGATTTGGCGACAACTTTGTGGAGGGGGTAACAATCTGATGTGTCAGCTGCTTCAACTGCCAGCTGGTGGTCAGTGCAAGATGATTTGGTATTTGGCTGTGGGGCATATAAACAAGGGGGTATTTGGCTTCCCATTCTGCATTAACTAACTGCTCAATTTGCAGAGCTGGTTCTTCAATGAGATTCCCTGATTCTTTAATTTCAGCCAAAAACTCCTATGGGTTCTGGTTGAATGGAATTGGGGAATCAGCATATATTTGAGGTTTGATTGATTCATTGGAGGAAGCATGTGATCAAACTGGGGTCCAAGATGATTCTTGATTGGAGGAATCATGTGTGGCACTGGGGCGAGGTGGAGGCTGATTGGTGGCTGCAGGTGCAGCTGCAGCAACAGGCTTAGGGGGAGGGGGATGTAGGATCGTACCCCATACCAGAACTGACACTGGGTGGGTGGCAGATTAGAGGTCAGCCAATGAAAAATCTGAGCCATCTGGAGTAGCTATGAAGGGGCATTTGCATTTCAAGTGGTCCAACTTGAAACAGGATGGACAGATTGTCCACCCACCCTCGATGTGGGCCCAGAACAGATGGTCAGGGGCAGAAGGAAGGATAGCACGAGGGGGAATCAAAATGACGATTTTGCTAAATTCAGGGCTGATTGTGGCATACTCCTGAGGCCCAGCGAGTCATGTGGCCCCATTTGGGACCACAAATTGTAAGTTGGGGTTAGCCAAAGGCTGCCAAACCATCCATCAGCTTCTGGTGGAGCACCACAGGGGGGAGATGGGTGGGCAAACTAGTAAATTGAACCACCAAAGTGGTATCTGCTGTGAGCTGGGTCCAAGTTGTTGGGAGAGGGGTACCCTGAAAACCAGGGGCACAGTTGCCGCAGTGGCAGCATCAGCTTCACGTGTGAAGCCCAAGTCAAAGTACCCTTTATAGGGGTGGAAGTCAATAAAACCAGCGGGACGCATGACCACCTGAGCCATTTTGATAATGGCTTAGTCATGGTAAGGGAAAAGTTTCCCATAATTGACCCTAAGGCCAAAATGCATGTTGCTCCAGGGGAGCACCAGGGGGCAATGAGGCACCACTTGGGTATGAGCGAGGTGGGCATCAAGATCCTTGGGAGGAACAAATTATCCCAGGGGTTTGGTGTGACTGGGTGAGACAGTCTGAGTGTGTTTACCTGTCAGATAGAAAATAGCGGGGGGAGTTTTGCAGCTGTCCCACACTGGGGCAGCCAGCGGGGAATCTGAGGACATCAGAGTGAAACTATGGCAGGCAATCAAGATTTGCTTTTTATTAAGATATTGCTCACAAAGTTACACTGAGTGGAAAGAGAGTTTAACTTGTCAATAACAATTTTCAAGATCTTTTATTTTGTGAAGTACTTTTAAGAAAAATTCATAAAGGGCCAAGAATGAGTTAGGTTTATATGTGAATCAAACTTTACCTTAAACTCCTTTTGACCTACATAAGATGCCAATCGATAAAACCTTGGATTGGATCATTGTCCTAAGGGAATCAAAGGTCAAAGTGAAGCCAAAACCCAAAAAAAGAGTTACAAAGGGTTCTCTCCTTCTCAATTAAAAGCTTTGGGTCCTCCAAGACTTTGAAAAACATCTTGCCATATCAAAGGGGCAATATCATCACCAAGACCACGTCCTATTAAACCTTAAATACTAAATTGTTAATTAGAATAGAGTAAGTTTTTGCTACCCTGCCGCTTCTTTAATTACTGCCAAAGTCATAGCTTCTAGTATAGGAATGTCTCATTAGGACGAACGCTGGAGCTAATATGGCTCATAATCTTTTAGCATTCAAAGAATCTGGTCATAAAATTGGATTTCAAAACTGGTGCTTTCAGCCAGGTCCTTACAAGGCAACCAGGCAAAGACGCACCTTACCAAAGATGTTTTGTCTTAGCAAAGAAAATATAGCTCAACAGGAGTAAAGTTTGAGTGTGACAATATGGGGCCACACAGATTGACAAATTTTATCTGTTAAAACGTGAAAAAATCCTATTTTAATGTACCCTTGGACCTAAATATTTTGGGAACTGATGAAGCAACCTACCTAATACAATCAGCTGAGGTCGCTCAAACAGTGGAATCCTTACTTTATAGAACTCTATAACCTAGTCAATGATCAAATATGACTCGTTCTACCCAGGTTGATATTAATTTTATGCATCTGTACACCATGACTAAAATTCTGATCATGGCTTAGGATTTACTCATATTGAGGCTTAATCTCAGCTATTTGTTCACTTGGATCTTCATCATCTACAACTGTTAGGGTTGCATCACATGGATATTAGAGACTAGATAGCTTATGTCACCAACTTCACAATATCTCCTTGAATTATATGAGACTGCCTCTAACTTTTGTCAGGAAAACTTTGAGGCTAATGTTGACAGCTAAGAAGAGACTAACAAGCTAGAAATTGTCTCGTTTAGCTTGTCACAGAAATTGGTGGATACCTATATGATGAGTTTTCTCAGAAGCTTACTAATGCTACTGTGTCAATAAGCGCAAAATTTGAACAAACTATGTCTGATTTTGTAATCATTTATTTCAACAATAGCAGTTTTACAAATCTCATATTGAAACCTTAACATGATAGATTCTCAGGCCTAGCAAAATTCCCAGCTTGGATTGTACAGAAATCACTGTCTTTAGTGGTCCCAGTGGTCTAATTGGACCTGAATAGCTGCAAGGACCCAAATTACATAGAGGCCCCAAAGGTCCTAGACCTCACAATCTGAAACAAGGACTGCAAAGCACACATTGCCAATTTAGAGTGATAATCATGGGGAGTAGCTCGTGGAGGCTGGGCTGATAATAAAGTAAATTATCATGACAGTAATATGACTTTGACTTCTCTCCATGATAAGGTTCTACCCATCAAATATCTTGTTACAACGTGGCTGCTGTTGGGTTCTGAATGCTCACATCATCCAGCTTAATAGATTATAAGAATCATCTGCTTTATCCACTTCGGATAATTCTTATAAGAAAACTCATAATGGATATGGGAGTTATCCTCAGTATGATAACTATTGTTGGTTTTAGTTCCTTATGAAATGTTAACTAATTTGCCATATTAATACTTCCAGATTACTGATGTTTGTCAGGGAGCATTTTCAACAATCTTTACAATTGATTTGATTAATAGTTTAATTAATATTTTAATACCTTGTGCAAATTAATTGGGGCTAGTGGTTGGTCAATAAGGGTTTATTGGCAGTTGCTGAAATTTCAACTTTTTTGTTGGCAGCAACTTGCAAGTTAGGCTAAAAAGCAATGTGATCTGGTGTCAATGGATAAAAAGTCCCATTATTTAATCAGGTTGCTAGCTTAATAAGTATAATCCGCTAGGGTTGGTAAAATAGCGTTGGGACACGATCTAAGGATATCCAACCCAGGAGGGTTTGTGACCTAGTCAGCTGTGGAACTTGTCTAGGCGGATGAAGTAATCATTGTTTTACATGACTCCTAAAGGCTAAATTAATTGGTTATTAGATGCCGTTCCTATTGGGGAGCCAATAGAAAAGTTTGGCGCCAAATTTTTTATTGAAATCTCTTTAAATTATCTAATAAAGCGGTCAGTTAGTATCTTACAATTCACTTTAGAATACATTTAGATTATTGTATAATCTTTTATTGTCCTTTTGTGATTGAAGTGAAAGATATAGTTTTCTCCCATCTATTTTATTTTTCAACTCTTAAGATTAGAGTTGAAGTGATAGGTTTTCCCCTCCACAAGTAATTATCAAGTACTCAAGCAATCCATTGAAGGAATTAGTTCCTTGTTGTCTTGAAGTGCTTTTAATTATTAGAAGGAAGAGTGTTAGCACCTTTCTATAGTTAGATACTTATCCATATTGTTTGTGAAGAGCTCAACTAGGATAACAGTCTTCTTCCTATTATCAACCTACTCATTTATTATATCAATCGACAATCTAGAAACGCACACCTTAAACCTGTGCAGTAAACAAGAAAAACTTTACAGATTCTCAACAACAGACTATTCAAGCCGCCATGGAGGACAAGAAGAAAGCCTTGACTTATTGATCAGAGCTTGTAAGCCTAGCATCATATGACTGAAACAATTTGCCATCCCAGCTTCTGAGAATCAACGGCTTCAAAAACTTCTCAGCTCCAAAGCCAGTGCTAATTAATTAGAGAACTTAGGCTATAATGTACAAGACTATATCCACATCTTCCAGAAACAGATGGACCAATTTCACATAGCATATCCTTTTGATAATGAACCTTCTTAAATAGGCAGAGCTTCAATCTCCAGTATCCATTATCTATCTGAGCCAATTAACTCTTTTAGCTCATATTTAAGGAGAACTTTGTACTGGGCATGGAATTTCATTAGATCTTTTCTATTCATCTACAAGGGCGCTATTGAATTATCCACATACTGGAATAAGATGTAATACATCCAAGTCTTCCTTGACAGTAGTGCTCGCAAGATCATGTTTTTTTAAAGAATGCAACTCATAGGAGCATATTAAATAAGCCCTCATTAAGGAGCTTAGGAGCGATTTAACACTTTCCAACTGCAATCAGGCGTCCATGCGTATAAAAATAAATATTAGAAACATATAGAAAATTTACTACCTATTACTACTTTGAAGCACAGGCCCTACTCCCTTTTGACCAAGTCACTTTGGGTGACGTGATTGCCGCTTTGGTATCCGCTTTCACATCTCATAATAGTCTTGCAATCCTCTAGTACTAAAAAAAATAAAAAAATAGTCTTTCAATCCATTTCACAGCCATTAAGAATCAATTCAAAATGCTCAAAATATCCAGGGAGCCATTATGAAATTACCTGATTTTGAGAATTGCCATACCTCTTTGACCAAGAGAAAAACCTTATATTTATGCTGAAGTTCAAAATCCTAGAAATTAAATCCAAGCGGGATCCCTGTCCTTACTGCAGCTTCTACAACCACCATAAAATTAATATGGAAGAAAAATCAGACTAGTCAGAAAAAGAAGCTCAGCTAGGGCGCGAGGCTCCTTATGCTGACAAGCCTGTGTTTCAACTATCTGCTTTAAATTCTCCTCGTTAATGTTACATCATGTCTGCTCCCAAAGCCTTCAATGTACTTGACAGCTTTACTGGGAATTGAGGTTATTCTTCTCTTTATCTTGTTGTGAATTCCATATATTCCATACCACATTTTGGATCAGAAGTCACTCAAGTGGAGGCAGTAGTACACACGGTGAAAGTCATAGGCATTATTGACACTGGCTCCCCTGTTGGTATTATGTCATTTTGTTTAATGAAGCAAATTAAGGTCACTCCTGGATTGGGATCATTCTCTAGAGTATGGGACTTCTGGTTCTGCCTGCACTTGATCCTTTGGAGCTTACTTGTCCTTATCTATATGGTTTAGGTCCTTAATAGGGTTGGCCCCTTCTATAGTCTTGCACAACAATACCTATGACCTGCTTATTGTGACTCAGTTCCTGGTAAATTTTGATGTATAAAATTAGCTTCAAGGACATGTGTTTCTCCATATTAGGATACTGAGCTCCACTTATTTTCAAAAATTCGCCTAAGGAGAAGAAGAGAAGAAAACTTGTAGCTGCATGATAGAACATCGCAAGTCACTGGAGAGACTAGAATATCAAATGATGGGCCCCAATGTTACTCGTTCTCCCCCTGTGATGGATGCTTCATAATGAATGACCATTTTTCTATTAATAAAACGCTTATGCCCCCAAACTCAAGTCTTGGTGAAAACAGGAATCTAAGTAATCATACCCCCCGCACATCTTTGGATATTTATGGGGAATCTAATCTATTGATTTGGGTTCCCTTATCCTGCCCTTCCATACTTGATCCTACATAATAGGGGACCATTACTGCACTAATGGCATTCATAACTTATCAGTCCTTAACAATTACTCAGAACCACCCAATCGCTTATCTTTGTACCTTATTTTCATAATATGTCAACTCTATCTCCATTCATGAATATTTAGCCAATCCAGGACCTGAAGAGGCTTTAATCATCGGTCAAGTATACTTTAAGTTTGTCTAAAACTTAACTAGTGATCAGCAGTAATTGGGAAAGTCACTAATTAATGAGTGCTCTGATATCTTTTTCGAAGGTCCTGAAGATTTTGGCTAATGAAAAGGGTTCAACATAGAGTTTATACTGGAGATTCCCAGCCCATATGGGCTTGACCATATCATAATTATAAGATCTAAGTGGTACAAGTCACTCAGGAACTGAAATATATGCCTAACGCTGGACTTCTAAAGCCCTCTCAAAATTTCTTGGCTTCCCCCCTTCTACTGATCTGAAAGTATGATGGCAGCCATCTCGTTGTAATGGTTACAAAAAATAAATGCAATTAAGAGAAAAGAAAGCAGCCAATTTTCTCAGATCTACAATACTCTTCACCACTTAGCAAGATCTCTGTTCTTATTGGCTATGGATCTTGCTAATGGATACTGGCAGATTGATCTGGCTAGAGATAACAGGGAGAAATTTGCGCTCATTTCCAGCAAAGGCCTGTTTAAACATACTTGCATGCCCCAGGGGTTGTGTAATGCCCCTGCGACCTCCAGTGGCCATGGATGGTATGCTCTGAGATCTGAGAAATTTCCTGCACATTAGTCTACCTGAAAAATGTCATGGTATTCTCCTGAACCTTCAAGGAGTATTTAAAGCACCTTTGAGGAGTTTTTTTGAATGAGAGCCGCATCTTTCAAATTAAAGCCAGCCAAATGCAGTTTCTTTTATAGTGAGATGAAGTTTCCTGGCCATAAGATTACACGCAAGAGTATTTCACATTACCTGATAAGTTGAATCCATCCAAAAAGTGTTTATCCACTAAAGCTTTAGGGATGTTAAAGTCTTCCTGGGTCTGGTTGGTTAAACTGACAATTCATCCCTCTTTTTGCGGAACTTTCCAACCACTCATCTATCTACTCCATAAGGAAGTTCCATTTTACTGGGAAGAATCACAATAAAAGTCTTTTAACTCTCTAAAAAAGTTTATAATGAGTTTCCAAATTCTGGTCCAACATAAGTTTGACAAGCCCTTCTTCTTCTTTGTTAAAGGATGCTATTAATGTCGCAGTTGAAGCTAACTAGCACAAATAAACTCCTATTAAGTTGACCACTCCATAGCCTAATTCTGTAAAAACTTAACCAAGTGTTCATATTTCAGTATGCTCATATTACCCATCTTCATTAGACTAATATCGATTCACTGCTGGGAGACGAGACCCTTTAGTGGATATGGTATTTATATTTATAGACAATACCCATTGTTTGGTTAAAACCCTTAATAAATATTGGCTAAAACTCTAGCAATATAACCCCATTGGATTATTAGTATTATGTTGGGAATTTTTCCAACATGTTTTTACTATATGATTATATTACTGATTTAATTATTGGTAATCTATTTTAATAATTCAATTGGAGTTAGTCACCAATCAACTCTGGTAGCTATAATTAGTAACTGAAGCGTCAACAACGCTTCTGGTAGCAACTCTTAGGTTTATTTTTAGGTAACACAACCTGCTGTTAATGAGTAAATGGTCTCATTACCTAAGTAGGTTGTTATCTTAATAAGGTAAATCTGCTGAGGCTTGAAAATTTTAGAATACATTTTTTTTTATTCAACCAGAAGTGGTCACATTTCCAGTCAGCTTCAGAATCTGACTAAACAGATGAAGAAGATCAAAAAAGGGTGCGACTTCAGAGGGTTAAATCATTGGCAACAGCTGACATTCCAAGTGAGGCAAATGGAAGAGTTGGGCGCCAGATTCCCTATAAGTTCCCTTAATTTTAAGTAAATAAAGAATATCAAAAGATACTTTTTTAGACTTTTATAAATTCATTGTATTTTTACTCTGGGTATTAGAGTTGAAGGATCAGATATCCTTTGTAAAAAATATTGCCTGTTAAGTACTACACAACTCCTGCATGAAGAGAGGAAAAGAAGGAGCTCCTTTGGACTAGACTTTGCCATATCTAGAGTAAGAGTTGAAGGGAAAAAGTTTTCCTTGTTGTCTGTAGAGTTTATCATAAATACCTTCAAAGGATAGAAGAAAAAGCGTTAGCACCAGTCTAACGTTGAGGACAATACTCAAGGTTGTTGTAAAAAAATCTTAACTAGGATAATGATCTTCAAATTATTGTCAACCCTTTCATTTAATATTAATATCTATTAAAATGCACACCTAAAATTAGTGAAGTAAACTTGAAAGCTGCAGCGAGTAACCTAAAAACAAAAGTTTACATTTGGTGCTCACTACAGGGGTAGTTGAGTAGCCACTAGCTCTAAAGTTTAATTTGAAGCTCACTATAGGGTTAGTTGATTTTTCATGTCAAATATACAGAATAAGTTGTAAGCACAATACAATACAAGAAAGAACTTAGGAAGCTGTGGATAGGATTAGAAACCATTAACAAGAATTTGCTGAATTCGGTGTCACAAGCTAATCTTGATAATTTGGAGGAGCAAGGTAAAAGAGCCAAGAGGAAATTAAACAATTCAGAAAGGTCAATAATGATTTTTATGAGAAAGGTCACTTCATTGAAATGGCTGAACCAAATCAATCAGGGGGATACTATTTCAGTAAACTGAATGAGAACTAGATCTATACCGCTACTTCCAGATTCAGTAAGGCATGGCACAAATGCATAAGAACTATAAAGAACACAATTACCACAAGTGTGATTGCACCCAGATAAAAGCAATGAAGCTGATAACAAAATGCACGAAATTCCAGTTGGGAAAATACAAACCTCAAGGAATATGCCCTAAGCTTTTTCTGAAATTTTGGAGATGAGTACTAAAAATACACTTGTTGTTAGTCGTGTTGCTGAGCATGGATCTTCTGCCAGCGTAGCAACAGAAGAATTTTTGAGTATGCCAATAAATACTTATATTTCACCAGGGTAATACAACGACGTTTTTGCCTATCAAAACGAAAATGTTAAGATATGGCGACCAACAAAATAGCAGCAGCTGTGATGAACTTTTTAGAAACTGGTTGTCAAATCTGTTGTTGCCTCATCTCAATGAGGATAATTGGACATATAGAGATGCTAAATAAGCAATTAACTGAGTTTGGTTGTCCTACACAGATGGCCAACTTTAAACAGTACTTTATGGAAATCCATTTTAAAAAGGATGAAACATTGGCTTCCTTTGCTGACTGATTTTAATAGATATTAGAAAACCTTGCTGGTATTAAAATATTACCAGAACTTGATGCGCACATAGCTATGCAATCAGCGCTTCAGCCCTACAGAGTTTTCACTGCACTATGAGGTTGGCACTTGCAAACCAGATTTCCACATTGCAGATGGTGGAGTATATCAAGATTATAGGATCAACATTCAAAAGCTTTTAGTTAAAAATCTAAGGCTATTCTTCGCCAGAATTCAGAATAAAATGAAATTAACTTAGACCAATATGAATCAACAGAATTGGTTAAATGGGAAATAAGGCCAAAGGACCAAAACGAGTGATTAGAACCCAGAATTCGCTGCTACTAATGTGGAAAACTTGAGCACATAGTCGCTCAATGTTGTGATAAGAAGCCTAGAGAGCAAGTTACTCCGATACAAGCTAAAGAAAAGAAAACTTTTCAAGACTTGGGAAAAGGACCAGCAGCCTAGATGTAGAACAATCTAGCATTGCGATCAAACCTGTCCTTTGACATATTAAAAGATGGTCTGGATATATTTGACCTAAACATAAATGAAGACACGCCTGATCTGGTCTACCAGGTGGTTACTTTGGATGTAAATGCAATTACCTGAGAAAAGGCAAAGGAATTGACCCTAAAATAATGAAAGAAGTTGTACACCATATGCTCATCAGTTGTCTGAAAAAGATTAGAACCACTGAAAACATGGAAGAACTACAAAAACTAATTTTGATGAAGTGATCGTTTCCTTCCCTATTATTGAGATCAAGGAATCCTTTCTTGATCTGTTCATGCAATTAATTTATACTTTAGATTTGACAACTAATGCCATGATTCACTTAATAAAACACTTTATTACAATACTATGATGTACATATGTAGTCATTATAGTCAATCAAGTAAGAGTATGGGTAATAATCAACAGTGTTCCTTTTATTAATATTAATTCTACCAAGTTCGTGAAGCAAATAAAAATTTGCTAGATTTAGAACACCAGAAAGAATATGGAACCGCCATACCAGATATCACAGCATCTTTTGGAGCATACAGTGCACTTTCTTTAAGTTCAGATCACTGGTGGCATTAGCTCCCGCCATAGCGTTGTCAAAGCAAAATTATGCCATACACATTGGGACGAAATTCCTGGAGAATGGTATGGTGTCAAGTGTGATTTTGAGGAGAATACCCTGACAATTTTGGGGCAACCTTTCCCTTGATATTCATCAGAAAGGAGAAACTCCACTGAAAAATTAGAATACTTTTGTAAATGTGATTTACAACGATGGCATAAATCTATCCAGTACAAGTTGGTTAGGAAAAACAGGGAATTTCCAAAGGAATACTGAAACCCATGGGATACCGTTGAGGACAAAATTTACAAAGATCATTTTCCAGGAACGCAAGTAGTTACCACAGAGTTAATGCTAGAAACCTAAACAATTGTATGGAGAAGTCATTGCAATAAAGTAGATTGATACTGGAGCTTTGGGTAGTTCTGGGGATTATAATGCCGGGCCATGGTGATATATGAGTACTACTGGCCAATATGAACAAAAAACAATGAAAGTGGTGAAAGGTCAAGTCATCACATTTGTGCATACAATCCTAATGGTAGAAATCAGAGAGTTCCATGACTTTGGAACATTAATAGAGATGGTTTGTACTGGTGGATGCTGTCAAAAGCATTAATGTACTGGTCAATTGTTAAAAACTGGCTAAGTTATCAGAATTACAGCAGGAGAAATACTACATTTACCTGAGAAATATCTGTGATACTTTCCCAGTATGACCATGCTCTTGGGTCACAAAAAATGTGATACATAAGGTTGACACTGGGGAATACCCACTAATACAAACGAGACTTGTCCTCCAGTCCAAAGCTGATGAAGCTGAAGCCAGTAAATAAAATCAACAAGATGATTGAGCATGGCTACTCATACCATAGTCAAGTCCATGGGCGAGTCTACCCACTTTTAAAGAAAAAGGATGGATAAAATTTCACGTGTTGATTGATTACCACCAGTTAAATAAAATCACCAATAAAGATTTGCATCTGCTGCTAAGGATAGACAATTGCTCAGCCATCTAGGGGAAACCAAGTTTTTTTGGTGATAGATTTGATCTCAAGTTATTAGCATATTGACTTGCTGAAAGAGGATCAAAAGAAATGTATGATGATTACTGTTGGATCAATGGTTTAGACCTCTTGTCCTTTTTAATTTATAAACCAGGTAACCCAAAGCCCTGGGTGCTGGATTTTTATGTAATTGCTTTCCTTAGCCAGAAAGTCTTTCTTCAGGTTAACGTCACTGGAGTCATAAGGTCTTACTATTTTGTCTTCCTAAATAAATTGAGGAAGGCAAATCTTAAATTAAAGATGGAGAAAAGAGAGTAATCTTTATTTGCTTAGAATTGAAATTATAAGGGGGATAAAGGAGGTTTTCTGGTCCATTTCTGAACGGTCCAAGATAAGATCTATAATAGTTACAAATGGTGGATTCTGCAGCAGGCTTAGTTATCTTGATTAAATAGGATTTTCTCGCCGTATATATCTGGTTTGAACCCCAATATTAGGTGGTTTTGGACAATTATTATGTGACCACATTAGTTGGGGATTGTCCCCAATGTCAAGAGGGCTGAAAATTGGTTGAGGATTATCCCCAATAATGGTTTCATTTACTTTGACCTCTCAGGTTCAATTCCCATCATATACCTCATCTGAATCTTCTATTTGGGTAGGAATCCTAACAATGCCCCCCCTCTAGATTTTGGCGTAGGGGGGAAATGGACGGAGAAAAATGACTATTTACACTATTTACCACAGTAACATGAACAACCTCAACAATTGAGTGTTTATTACCCCACCTATAAATGACTTTATAGTTCCCCAACAGGTTGGTGCCTAATTTGTTATCATGACCTCTCAGCCACTGGTGGTAGAAAGTACTAGGTCACTCAGCTGGAAGGTGTGAAGAGGTTTATTTTTGTCATTAAACCGTTTTTTTCTCTACTATTGTTAGCAGATAAGTTCTTGAAAGCTAGAGCCTGGAGTCAGATTATTTCATTGGTAATGCTTTGCATAGTAACTTCAGGGGCATTGGGTAATGCTTGATCCAACATGGCCTGCACTTTAGAAAGCAACTGGGGATTTCTTCTGGACAAAGCCTGGAAGGGCGACATCTTAATATTTAGATTATAGCTTAGTCTGCAGGGCAGAATTGCACTAGGAAAATATTGAGGCCAGTGAAGAGGGTATGTCATGGCCATTTTCTGGAGGGTGGCAGTTAGGGTACCATTCGCCGCTCTACTATTCCATTGGTTGCAGGATGGTATAGAGTGGAAATGCCTGGGTGGATCCCATCAGCTCAGCTAAATCATTCACTAATGATGATTGGAAATTTTGACCATTATCAGAGATAATTATGTTAGGGCACCCATGCTGGATGATAATCTGAGTTATATAAAGAATGTAATAGTAGCTTTTTCTGGAAGCATATGGTAGTGATACAGCTTCAATCTACTTATTAAATGATCCACAGCTTATAGGTGCAACCAATGACCATTAGAAGGCTTAAGGTAGAGGTCTACAACTTCAATGCTAATAGTATAGAAGGGTTTTTAAAGTTGTACCACTGGATGTTGAGATTGGGGATTAGGTCCAGCTTGACTTTTACATACCAGGCAGGATTCTAATACATCCTGGATTGAAACAAGCATTTCTTCCTAGTATCATTTAGCCTTGAGCCACTGGTAGGTTTTCCAAATTCCCCATGGCCAACTTGCTGATGTTCCTCCAATATGACGTCAGTTTGAGCCAAAGGTTGTAAATAGGGCAACCATTTTTGGACAAAAGTTTGTACAGTTGGAGGTTTTGGACTTGAAGATTCGCTGATCTTTTTGATGATTCCTTTTGAAAGGTTGGGGATTCATCTTTCCATAATGAAGATTTAGTTAGGAGGTCTTAGAGTTGATCTTCAGGGTTAATTAAAGTTATTATGGGAAGCCAGTATATGCAATCCATGTTTTGGTGTATTGGTTCAGGTCGATGAATAATGGAAAAGTCATAGTTTTGAAGATTTAACACCCATCGTGATAATATCCCATTAGGGTCCTTCATTTGCTGTAGACATCTCAAGGAAGCATTATTGTAATTATGGGGAAATGTTTCCCATATAAATAAGGGTGGAAATGCTTTATATCCAGTAGTGCCGCCAAGAATTCACATTCTATAACGCTATAGTTGTGTTCAGCTCTGGCTAGAGCTTTACTATAGTAGGCGATAAGATGATCTACTAAGTTTTTTTCATGCTGCAATAGTATGGCTCCAATGGCTATATTTCTAGCATCAGTAAAGAGGAGAAAAGGTTTTTTAAAATTAGGATGTATAGAAGGGTGGTTAGCCGGGCAGGTACAACTGCTTCCGCCCTAGTGCAGGTTTTGAGTAAAAAATCTGTACTGGCTAGAAGAAAAATTATCAGCGTAGTATATTTGTCCCAAGGTCGACCCACCTCAAATATATAAAAATTAGGATGTATAAGTACTGTAGAGTGGTAGAGAAAGACGTGTAGAAGGTCAAAGGCCTGCTGTTGTTGTTCTTTCCACTGGAAGGGTATCCTTTTTTCAGTGAATATTAGAAGCTCTGAGATAACAGCAAAGTAGGGAATAAACTGTCATTAATATACCACCATTCCCAAAAAACTTGTACATCTCGTAGGGAATTATGGGGGACACTTTGGAAATGTCCAGGACCTTGTTGTCCATTGGGGATATTCTGCATTTCCCTACCTTATGACCTAGAAAATCCATTTCATTCTGAAAGAAGGAAAATTTTGACCGATTTAGTTTTAGTAAAGCTTGCCATAACCATTGGAAAACTTGCCTGAGATGACCTATGTGTTTGGTAAATGTTCTCAAAAAATGGTAATATCATTAATATAAATTAACACACAAGTCCGTTTTAAATCACCTAAATGTCCATAAATGGCGCGTTGGAAGGTAGCAGGGGCGTTACATGACCCCTGCATCATTTGAGTGAGCTCAAACAATCCTTCACTTAAGATGAGGGCGCATTAGTAACAATCCTTTGGCAATAAACTGACTTGCCAGTACCTGCTGACGAGATCCATAGTTAAAAAATAGTGGTAACCTGACATCAAGCGTAAGGAGCCATCTATACGCGGCAACGGATAGCTATATTTTCTTACAATTAATTTGAGGCAGCGATAATCCATGAAAACATGATGGCCACCATCATTTTGCCAAATTAATAAATGTAGGGAAGCCCACGGGCTTTTAGAAAGCATGAGTAACCTGGCTTCCAACAGTTGCTGTAAAATTTAGGGCCACTTGAGCTTCCCTAACTTTGGATTTGCTGTATGACTGGGATTTTAATGGAGGGTGAGCCTCAGTCTCAATTTGGTGAATTACCCCAGACATTTTCCTGTAGTCACTTGGTCCTGCGGAAAAATATCGCCATACTCCTCAAGGAGGACTTTGACGTTCTGGCATTCATTAAGGGTGAGATTATCCCCAATTCTACTTTTGACCAGAGCCATGGTGGATAAGGGATCTAATTATAAATCTTGTAAAGAGCTGAAACTCCTCACATCAGCGATATTCTCAATGGGACATAATTTCACGTAAGCAATAGGGGCATGCCAAGGGGCTTGTAGGTTTTGGTTTGTTAGATTCCACGATATTATAGAGATAGATTTTCTAAAGGCAAGATCCAAAATTCTCGAGAAAGTCAATGATTCTTTGATTGAAGGTTCAGGTGTCCACTTAGCTCCAAAATTTTGTTTAGGATGGGTTAAAATCTTGTTCCCCATATCCACAATCACTTGTGAACCAGAGGGTATTGTAATAGGATGGGGCATATAAGATGGATCCCATCTTTGGCATACACAGCCTCAGGGGGTAACTATTTTTTTCTCCCAAGACTTGATATTTGACTTTACAAATGGAGGATGGATATTCTAGGAGGCAGGTTCATTTTTGTTGGGACTCCTTTACTCTTGACTAAGAGTTCAAATATTAATGGGTTCCAATAGCCTAATAGTGAAAGGCACTTTTCTTTATGGTTGATGATGCAATTGAACTCCCTCATTAATTGGACTCCAATAAGTAGCTTCTAATTAACGCTTTCTAATTCAATAGCAGGGGCAGTAATTAGAAGGCTTCCCAAATAGGAAAGGTATGGCGGAATACGCCCCAATTGCTTTAGTTGTCTGAATACTGGCCATCCCATATTCAGCTTCATGAATCAAGTCTGGAGCCATTTTAATTTTCTGGACAAGTCAAGAGGATATGATGTTAACTGGTGAGCCGTTATAAATTATCGTTAATACTTTAACCTCATGAATGACTACCTCCACTCAAACCACAAAAAAGCCAAATGGATAATTAATGGCTGGTAAACTTACTATGGAGATATGTAGTGAAGCAAGAGGAGGATTTAGCTACAGCCAAACTTGTGGATGTTCAATGCTTTTAAAAGTTTTGTCCGCCAGCGCTTGGCCTTCCATATAAGAACTGATCTCCAAGAGTTGATTGGGTAATTGACCAACAATAAAATAGGAAAAGCTGAAGATCTTTGTTTCCTAGGATAGAAAGGGGTACGTTAACTTCTACAGGCACCGCTAACACAAAGCATCCTGAGGTGCTGGATTTAGTATTAGAGCCAATACAAGTGTCTTGAGGCATTTGATTGTCACCAGCATAGGGAGCCTCCTGCTGTATACTAACTTGTCTTTTGACGACTTATGTAGAAAGATGTGACAAGTGTCTACCATATGGTTGTTTCCTTTGCAAAAAGTGCAGATTAATTCAGGGATAGGCGACTTGGGGGTGTAACCGCTAACACTTGGGGCCAGCTTTGTATTGTTAAAGCGAGGAGGCCCAGTGGGTTTGATTAGATTGTCTGGAATCTCCAAAAGGCTTCTTTATATGGAGGAGAGACTTCCAGTTAGAATTCACCGCTTTAAGATAAAGTAAGATGTTAGGTATATTTATAAACGCTGAAAATGAAGCAATGATAGCGTCATCTAAAGAAAGACATTTACAGCAACCAACGCTTAAGCCTCAAAGTAAAAACGGTGAGCAAACTCTGTGATAGTTTCTCCTTGGTTAAGGCTTATGCACATAAAAGATTGCTTTTGGTTGAATAAAGTTAAGTCGCTCCTTAATTCCTGAATAAAGCAGTCTTGGCATCATCCAAAATCTGACAATGCATTATATGGGGGACCATAATGTCTTGAGCTATGCGGCTAAGAAAGTTGGTTAAGCTCTGAGACATAGGGTGTTGGTAGCTTCCTTCATGGCACTTTTATAAAAAAATAGGAAAGAGAAGATGCTCCCTTCACCTGGGATGTACTTCACTCCGAACAACGGCCTGATTATGCCACAGGGTGGTTAATGGCCAAATGATGTGAATGGACACTGGGGGCGCAGTTTCACCAAAAGTGGAACTGCTATTGCTGGGAGATACGTGAGGGTGAAGAACATCCATCTGAGTTAGTAAGTCGTTGATATCTTCAATTATTGAATCTACCTGCTCATGGGTGGCATGAATGGCTGATTTGGTGGCAACAAGTGAGGTTAACTGCTGACTTTGCTTTTTTAGCTTGGTAATTGCATCACGAAGTTCAAGTTGAAGTTGCTAAATTTTAAGAATTTGTTGTTCCATCCCACGTGTCACAGTAGGTAATTTTGCCACAAAGTTAAGGAGTTCTTGATCCAGAGAGAAATTTAACACTGAATTGTTATTGCTCATTGTATTATAGTTGCACCGTGAACTCAGGGTAAACCAAGCAGGGAGCACCAGTTAGGTTGGGATAAAGGGTTAAAACCTCTTGTCCTTTTTAATTTATAGACCAGGTAACCCAAAGTTCCTGGATCATGAATTTTTATGTATTTGTTTTTCTTGGCTGAAAAGACTTTCTTTAGGGTAATGTACCTGGAGTCATAAAATCCTATTATTTCTTCCTAAAATAAATTATGGAAGGCCAATTTTGATTTAAAGATGGCAAAAGAGAGTAACCTTTATTTGCTTAGAATTGAAATTATAGGGGAGATCAGGGAGGTTAATTGGTCCATTTCTAAATGGTCCAAGCTAAGATCTATAATTTATTGCAAATTGGGAGATTCTGCAGCAGGCTTAGTTATCCCAATCAAATAGGATTTGCTCGCTGCATAGATCATGTTTGAACCCCAATATTAGGGGGTTTTGGGAGATTAATATGTGACCACATCAGTTGGGGATTGTCCCCAATGTCAAGAGGGCTGGAAATTCGTCAGAGATTATTCTAATAATAGTTTTGGCTACTTTGACATCTCAGGTTCGATTCACATCATCTACCTCATCTGAATCTCTGATTTGGTAGGAATTCTAACAATTAACACACAAGGATCATACCAGCTGACGAGAATGTCCCAAGGATTATGCAATGTGCCAGCAACTTTCCAGAGGGTGATGGATTCTATCTTGAGTGACTTAGAGTTGTCTTGCATTTTGGCATAATTTGATGTCAACAACGTTTTCAAAAAGCCATTTCTTGACCATCTAAAACTTGGAGGAAGTGTTCAAATGCCTAGCTATGGCAAATTTGAAGATCAAGCTGAGGATTTGCCATTTATTCAATAATGAGCTTGGGTTTTAGGAATTTTGTGATAAACCCTAGCGGATTGCAACTGCAACCACAGAAGATAATGGCCATTGAGTGAATGTTAATCCAAAGAGCATTAAGGAAGTACAAGTCTTTCTTGGGATGGTTGGCTACTATTGCCAAATTATCAAGGATTTTTCTGGAATCACTGAGCCACTTTTCACCTGTTGAAGGATCCTAAAATGAATTCTTGTGGAATGAGGAGGCCCAAGTAGCGTTTAATGAGCTAAGAATATATCTGATGACTAATCCTGCTCTGATAATGCCTCAGAGATCAATCAGTAATTTATTACGCAGTCTAATGCCTTGTTAACGGCAAATGCCCCACTTTAAGTCAAATAGATGGTAATTGAAAATATCATTCAGTGTTATATGTGAGTATAACATTGATGACAGCAGAAAGAAACTACACTATGACAGAGCACAGATGCCTTGCAGTGAAATATGCTTGTAAACAATTTTGAGTGTATATATGGGACACACTTCAAGGTTGTGACCAGCCATTCATCTCTATGCTGGTTTCATAATCTTATGGAACCAGAGGCGCGGCTGAAAATGGGCTATAAAATTAAAAGCCTATAATTTTAAAATTATACACTGATCAGGAGCAGCACATCAGAATGCTGATGGACTATTAAGATTATCTGCCATTTGAGTCATTTATCAGCAAGTGAATATGTTTTCAATGGATGATCATAGGGAATATCAGGGATGAACCTCAAGAGATTCAAAGTGTTCTGAGGAAAGCAATGGAAAATACCAAAATATAGAAGTGACAGATATACAAGTCAATTGACAGAAAATGGTACTTACTCCCAAACTTTCATAACAAGAAAAAATTTATTTATGCCATGCACAAAGTCGTAGGGCATGGTGACATAAGAAAAATGATGGACCATCTATGCCAGTATTATTAATGGGAATCAATCAATTAAGAAGTAGAGGATTATATAGCCTGTTTCATGGAATTCCGAGTCCAAAAGCCACACAAGAATGTGATAGGATAAAGCTAGTATGCCCTGGGTTCACTTGGCACATGGTGTCAATAGACATGATGGGACACTAAAGTGTAAGTACTGGGGATTATGTTAAGTCATAGTCACAATAGACTATCTGACTAATTGGGTGAGGCAAAGTCCTTGAGCAGAGTAGATGCTACAAGTATGCCAAGATTCATACTGGACCAACTAGTTAATGGAATAGATGCCTGCAATTATTAAGTGATAATGGAACCAACTTTATGTCCTACGTGATCACAAGACTGAACAAACTAATGGGAATTCTAGGAGTGGTGTCCATTACCTATATCCCAGAAATGAATGGAATGGTATAAAGAGTCAACTGAACTCTCGCCGTGATGCTGCAAAAATTGGTAGTGGGGAAAACTTCCACTTGAGGACCTTATTTGAGTTCAGTTAACTTCACACATATTATCAGTTATCATATGGTAACAGTAAAATGCTTTTTGAACTCTCATATGGATGAAGAGCCTCACTGCCGCCAATTTTGTATTCAGCAGTGTAACCAGATTTAGGGATGATCTCAGAGTAATACTTAACCTGACTGGAAAATATTATGATTAAATTGCAATCACAGGTATTAAACACAATGTCAAAAAGAAAAATTAGAGCAAAAAAGATGGACAATCTAATCAAAAAACCCTGAAAAAGCACCATGTGGGAGATAGGGTAGCCTATTATGATACCCATAGATCTGAAGTAATCAATTAACGCTCTATAGTCAGGTCTATTCAAGATTATTGCTAAGATGGCGACAGATGCTTATACAATAAAGAACATTGCAGATGGTCATAAGTGAAGATAAGCCATACTAAATAATTAAAGTATTGGCTTTTATAGAGAAAATTGTTAATATATAAAAATTATATAAACGATAAATTAAGAAAAAAATATATAAAAAAGATATGGAAAAAGTTAAAATATTAAGAAGGAGATATTTCTTGATAAGAAATAAAAAAGTGACTAGATAATATTGGTTTTCATTGACATGGTTGAGAGGATCTGGTGGTGATCCCACCTTTTAATATAGCTGGGAGAAGGGGATGAACTATGCCAAGAGTAGTTATGAATTGTGGTGAATTAAAGAAGACCAATTAGTTTGGTATGATCAGCTCATGTTGAAACTGGATCTGCCATGAAAGGCATGAGTAGAGCGAGAAGAGCCACTCTGATTGAAATCAGGGAGCCCAATATGGGGGAGTACAGAAATCAAGTATTTGAAAAAGCTGACTGAGACTATCCTTCAAATGATGAAAGTTGTAGAAGCCCATCCTGGGTAATAAAGTTGGTCCAGTTTGTATTGTCAGTGAGAATAATTAAACTATTCCTGGCATGGCATGATGCCATGGGAACCGCGCTCTGAGGAGGCGAAAGTGAGTAGGAAAAGAAGAGGAGGAGCCGCGCTGATGAGAATGGCATGAGATGAATTGAGTGCAGACCAGACTGAGCTGCTGAAGTCAAAGTTAACTTTGATGGCCAAATTGTGACCATAGCCTGAGACGGCATCCATTCCTGAGTTCTTATCTTTCTCTGGATAATCTGGTCAAGTGGGGGGAAAAGTTGGGATTTAAGCATGTACATATATCCCAGCTTCATTATATTATACTATATCTGCTTGACCTCTGGGGACAAGACCCTTTAGTGGGTGTGGGCCTTATTGTTTTAGATGATAACTATTGCTTGGTGAAAACCCTTAAAGAATATTAGTTAATCTTATGATATTTAGATCTGCCATATTACTAGTATTTTGTTGGGGACAATCCTTTACAATGTATTTACTATATGATTCAATTACTAATTTAATTAATGGTCATTTTTATATCAGTTGAACATTGTTTGTCACTGATCAACACATGGATTTATGACTAGTTACTGAAGGTTTTACAATTCTTTTGGCAGCAACTTGCAAGTTACCTTTTAGGTAATGCGACCTGCTATTAATGGTTAAAAGGTCCCGTTTACTAAGCAGGTTGCTAGTCTAATTAAATTACCCCAATGAGGTTGATTTAAAATGTGGGGACAATTTTATTGATTCAACTAGAAGGGGTTGTACCTCTAGTTTTGGCAGAATCTAACTAGATGGTTGAGGAGTAACTTGTGGGGTGTGACTTCAGAGAGCTAACTCATTAGCAGCGGCTGCCATTTTCAAGTAAGGCGCTGACAGAAGAGTTTGGCGCCATATTTCTTTTAGATTCCCTTAATCTATGTAAGATAAATTAAATCAAAAGATGCTTTATCTAAACTTTTATACATTTGGTGTAATATATTTACTTGGGTTTAGAGGTAAAACTTAGAAATCCTTTGAAAAAGTTTTTTTGTTAAGTTCTGTGTGCCTCCTGCGGGAAGAGAGGAAAGGAAGAAGTTCCTTTGGACCAGACGTTGCCACCTCTAGAGGAAGTGTTAAAGGGATAGGATTTCCCTTGTTGTCTGATAGTTTATCATAAGTACATTCAAGGGATAGAAGGAAGAGCTTTAGCACCAGTCTAACGTTGAGGACAATACTCATGCTGGTTGTGAAAATATCAACTAGGACAATAGACTTTATACTATTGTCAACCCAGTTAATTATTAAATCATTAATATATTTCAACGCACATACTAGAACCTGTGCAGTAGACTTAAGGGCTTTAGCGAACAGCCTAGCTCAAAAGTTTACAGGGGTAATGAGCTTAGTTGGAGCTTTTATTAATCAAAGCTAAGCATATTGGTAGTCAATAGACTGTCAGCAAGCCACTAACTAAGATTAAGGCATCCTGAATTATTATCACATGTCTTTCAAAGCATGTAGTTCAGGTTAAAGAATGTTATGAATAATCTATATCAAAAAGGAGGCTTAGCAGTTCTAAGTTAGCTTATAATTTTTATAGTTTTTAGTTGGTTTAGTTTTAATTGATAATATGCAACTGGAGACAACGCACTTGAGCAGTGGCTTATATTATAATAGAATGTATACTTGTAGAGGAAGTTTAGAGGTCCCAAGAGAATACTACAAGATTTCCTTAAAGTGTAAAGTTAGGTAAGTTGCTTAATAATTAAAAAGGTTGGTACCATTACATTCATAAGGAAAGGTCAGGAAGGAAGTCCAGATCCAAAGGGTTATTTAGATCATTTTTGAATATATAGGAAGATCAAATATTATAAGTTAGGTGGATTGATCCCTAACTCATTTAAAAATATGGAATTATCCATGTCTTGTGGCAAGCTTGCTAACTCCCATCAGTCAGTGTATTATTAGGAGAGAAATTAGTCTTTAAGAAAAGTAAATAGAAATGAGAGATCTCAAAGAAATTGGGGCAATATACTTAGTTGGATTTTATTATTCAAGGCAGTGAGAAGATTAGATTTAAGTGATAATGTCAGCAGATGCAGAGAAACCAGATAAGAGATAGTAACCAAGCAAAATAATCGAATAGAGTGATAAAACAGTTGATCATATCCAGGAGTTCCTCTAATCTGTATATGTCTTCCTCTCAGGTGAGGTACCCATATGGGGGTAAGACCTTGAATGCAACTCAGATGCCACTGGCCACAACTTTAATAACCTAGAAAAAATTAAAAAATTAAATTGGAGAAAATTCTTAAGGTTTATAATGTTAGCCTAGAGGAGAGAAAAATTGACTTTATCACTCCAAACTAGATATTTAACAATAATACTCCTAGAAAGTGGCTCATCTTTTGGGATCCGGTTACTGTGTTGATAAATATGACATATCATATTGTTTCTTAGAAACCCCTAGGTAGATTTAAGCCGCTCAAGCTCAATATCCTATGGTAGCTAAGTATTTCTAACCCAGCATTCATGATTAGAAAGCAGGTAAAAACAAGGTTGCAAATATGAGGGATCAGTATTAACTATAACATTATATTCCATAGTGGAGAATAGTAAATGATTCAACAAAGACTTTTAACCTTACAAGGATTATATAGTAAGTAGGGAAGGTTCCACATTGGTAGGACATGGACTCAATGATTATTGGCTCCCAAGTTTGATCCTGAAAAGTAAATTTTGGATAGGGGATGATTTATGACTGTGTTGTCATTACGCACCAATTCCCCAAACAACATGGTGAATAGCAAGGTGATCCATGAGTTCCTGGCATATCAGAATGCTGTATGTGGAGTTTTACTGAGATTTTCCTCTTTTCCCATCAATTTTGATTTCCCCATTAATTGGTGCAGTATTATCCCCAGTATGACCCACCTCAAGTAAATAAATATAATAATAATGTAAAAAAGGAATATGGTAAGTAGAGGCTTTATATAGTTCAACCCATAGCTATATACAACTATAATTAATAAAAAGCTTATAATTAAATTTGTTTATAAGTTTACTACAAATTAAATTAATATCAAAAATAGTTTACCTGACCTGGGTACCAAGATTTGGATCTATCAGGCGTAACTTCACATATGCATATACACCATTAACTATGGATTATGATTTAATGTTCCTGAATAGAATCATCTAATTGGATCTTGATTCTAGATTATACATTCCTGTGATCCTATTTTGGGTCAACATTCCAGCTTTAAACAGAAGTTTGTGAACTTCTGATCACCTTAATACCCAAGTTAGGCTTTACCAATGGGCACCAACTTTAATGTTAGGGCAAGCTACCATATTTTAAAAATAGCTTATGTAAGTTGAGGTGGGCAAAGAGTTCTATTTATTTTATCATAATATAAAAAACTTGAGCCCCCCCTCAGGTTGGGACCATCTAGTACTAAAAAATATAAAAAACTCAAAGTTCTTCCACCCTAGTGCAGGTTTCAAGTTTGAAACCTGTACTGGCTAGAAGAATTCTTGGTGTGGTATATTTGTCCCAAGGCCTATCCACCTTGAATATTTAGAAATATAGAAAACTTGCTTATGGGTGTTTCCCTGTTGCATAAGATATATGTGCTACATTTGGGTAAAACTGATTCAATAGTTTGATATTGGAATATATCCATAAACAAATTTGACTTATTGAATCACTTTAAAACCAACAACTGCTTTGCAAACCATTAACCTGTCAGTTTATTTGAGGAAGGAGAACAAGGGACCAGCACTGAAAATAAGAAGTTAAAATTAAAACTAGTAAGTTAGAGAGAAAAATTGCATAGGAGCCCTGAGTCCCCAGGATAGTAGTCTAACTGACTTGTCCCTGTCATCAGGGATAAGGATATAGGACAAGGGGCAAGACAAAATGATCTTGGAGTATTGTACTAATATTGCAGATATGTAAATAAGCGTCAACTTCCAGAAACAACTTATTTTTCAATTATCAAATCTGGCGGTGCCATTTATGAGGCATATATTTAAAGAACCAATAATGGAAGCTGCAAGCTAGATGACTATGGAGGCGCGCCAGTGCTTTAGCCTTGGTGAGGGAAGCTTTTTGTTAAGCTTCTAAAATGAAGGTATGGATGGACCACAATGAAGTTGCTGTATCAAGGCTCTGAGCAGTGGGGAATTGGGGATAGCACCCTCATGGCAAAAGGTTCATGGGTGGGGTAGAATGCACTGTTCAGGAGGCTGAAATAGATGGGAAATTTCCTCCAGATTACCTTGAATGTGAGACACCCCTCTATCCTATAGATGAGAGTATCATGGCCACCACAAACGGACAAAGATGGGTAATGTCTTTAGATCTATTCACAGGCTAATATAACCTTGCAAGGCATTTCCATATGAGAGCTCTATTTTTAGGGTGAAGTAAGTGGTGACAAGTATAAACACACATCTTCTGCTCTTGTATGGAGTAATGTATATCAAAATAAACTAATAAATAATTCTTGTTAGAGTACCTTATTCCATGGGCAGAAGTATAATGGACTCACAGATAAATTATTGAAAAGTTGGAGATAAAATGAGTTTTCCCCTTATATAGTGGGTAGCGGGTTAATGCGCTGAAAGCTCCAGCTGGAGTACTTAATATCCCAGAGAATACCTTTAAATGTGGTTTGTGCAATGGGGGTCAACTTCATTAGGATAAGAAGCCATATAATGTATCAAAGTTTTGGGCGCAGTATGTTTTTACAGCCTTAAGGATCATGCAAAGTTCCCTCTTGCTGCTGCTGCCCAGTGGAGACCATTTGGGGTATGGAACGTTACTTGAACAATCCATTTGTTTAATATTTGGGTGGTTCTTTGATGGTAGTCAATGAGGCCCATGCCACGTGAGGAACATGAGCCAAAGAGATTTTCAATCCTGATAGGTGCCCGTGGCCATCCTAAAACCATGATTACAATATAGCCCTTAGTGAGTTGAAAAGGTAGTAGAAAATGGTATGGTATGAGTGTTAATTATTGAGAATTGCTTGCTTTTTAAGATACTGTTTATTAAATTGGAAAGAAGTTCTGCCAAAGATCATCAATTTTTTCCAATTTCTTATGGTATATTGACCGTTCAGAAGCTCACTGGGCTTATTGATAAATATATGACTCTTAAGGTCTTTTTATGCTAATTTTCCCTGAGAATTTGGGAACTTCAAATGATGTAGGAAAAGTTAAAAGCTAGTAATTTTCATCCTAACAGCTAATGACACTCTTAATAAGATGACTGATAAAAAAGGCCAGATAAAGAGAATTAAAAAAATATATCCTTCATTTAGAAGATATAATTTGATAACAATTTTACTTGACCATGTGCTAGTATTTATGCCTCAAGGCCATCTCTTGGTCATACTTCAAGAACGTGATTTCCCAGATATTTTCCACCTCAGTTT
>JAKSZP010003381.1:0-34830 GCA_022478985.1 Massospora cicadina | reverse complement strand
CCCACCTCGAATATATTTTTATCTGGTAAATTATAAATACTGTAGCAAAGCATTGATATTCTACTATTTTTAAATATCTTTACTTTTCCAGATAAATTTATTAGTTATTTTAGTTTTATTCAAGTTCTTATTTTATTCCAATAGCCAAAGTGACATCCGGAGCCGTGAGCTTTAAGGCTCTGCCCTCAAAATCTCAGTGCAGTAACTTTCCAATGGCCACCCAACACCCTAAACTCAGGTAGCTCTTCACAAGCTTGTCAGCTTGCTCAATTATAGCCATCCTTAAATTCCACCCCCACCACAAAGTAAAAAACTATCCCTTCCTGGGGTTAGTTTTCAGTTCATAATTTTGTTAAGTTTTAATAAAATTTCAGTTGCCAAAAACCTTTTCACTGAATCCACTAGCTTGCTTACTAAAAATATTCTCTCCTTGAACCCAACTAAACAAGATGCAATCAGTGTTTGGGGACCAATGATCATTGCTTGGGCACTTTAATACATCGATTCAGAAGCTTGCTACACTAGCTGAAGTCATCAGAAGTTATTCTCCCAACCTACTTCTACAATCCACTGTACCATCAGGGCACCCCAATCCGCCAGACTAGCTTCCTGACCCACCACTGGTTCAGCACAATCTTTCTAACCAAGTGTTTCACAACTGCACACTCAATAAAGCTGTCATCATCTGCTTAACTTGCCTTACTGAACCACCATTGGTTCAGCATGATCTGGACAAAAAAAGGCTTCCACTTCACCAGTTTTGATATGTCATTCATGGGCGATGAATGCCCATCCTCAAAACCTGAAAACGATGGCCAGTCCACAGATTATCCAGAGCAATGCTTCTCAGGACAATCTTCTGCAATTTACGGTAATAAATTAATATGCCTTTTAATGACTTTTCTGACCCTGCATTGAAGCTAAAAGCCCCCAAAGCTGTAAGACAGTTCTCAAATTTACCCCATTTCAAATCAAGCAATTAGATTTGATTTGCAAACCTGATCCTCAGTTTTGTGGGTCAGCAAATTTTAATAAACCTAAGGATTTTTAGTTATATAACTGAACCTTGAAATTTTAAGACTCAAACCAAAGGCCAGAAACTGTAAACCAGGAGTATTGGTCATTTTCTTTGCCTCTCCTAACCTGGGGATTCCCCAGAAAGATCCACGATTGACCTATTGCAGCCATCTGGTTTTCTATGGGGGCCTTTGGTATATTACTTAACTGTTACTACCCTCGCAGAAACCATGGGTATCCCTCCTCCATGTCATTAGGGCTGCTATGCCCCTGGCGTTCTGGGCTTTTCAATGGTTTGTCACACACTCATATTAGAAGCCCAGTCTCACTCTAATTAGCGGAATCCATGGCATAAGGAACTGACAATAACTTCAGCATTTTCATCTTCTGTCAGAGTGAAGTTTGACATGAGGAAACTACCAGAAACCTCAGAATTTATCTTCGAAATTAATAACTATGCAATGAAGTGAGATTGGCTAGAAATACGAAATTATATGGTGAAATCAAGTCAGTTAATTGCTTACAGAAAATAACTGCATTGAAATTGAGACAATTCTATATGACCTAAAAATCATGTGCAATCAGTTCTTCCAGAAGCTCAGAAGAAGGAGAATAGTATCTCTTACAAATTAACTAAGTTCTAGCAAGTCCAGGAAGTGGAATGGAATATTTAACTAAAGAATTTATATTGTTAAGTATTTGCAGTCTATAAAAATATTCTAAATTATGCAAACACTATTAAAGTTATTTACTAAAGTGTAACACAATCCCAATCTACCATCCCAAACTTCCATAAACTCCCCTCCACCTTTCCTCTCCTAAAATTATATCTGTGGGAAACTTCAATACCAGTATACCCGCCATTCCTTATATTTGGACGCATCTAGTGACCCTGTCATACTGGATTCAAATCCTTATTTATGCTAGATCAAAGTTAGCTACCCACAACCAAGACAGCGGTACACCAGTCCCTGACCCCCTACTCATGAGATCAGGCGAAGCAGTTGCTTATTTGATCACAATAGACTTAAATTCCCTCTGTGACCTGTTCTCTTGTTGGTCAATTGTTTCACTCTGCAAGTCATACAAACAACTTAAACTCTCACAGGGAAATCACCACAAAGAACCAGGAAATCAGGATGCTGATTCAGTAGGTGTGGTGGTAGTTTGAATTCCACCAGTTTCCTCACCTGAAGTGGCAGAACTGGTTCTTGATGCCCTGGTGGAATTTCATGTGTGCTTTTCAGCTAATGGTTTTCATTCTCCTACTCCTACCAATGCACAAAGAAGTGTGGCTCTCTTAGATGCCTTAAAAGGAGAGGATCGCCGCTGGGTTAGAGGTGTGTTACGTTCTGTAAACATAAAGTGGAATCATAATCTCTTATTTAATGTATTATCTGTTGCAGTACAAGCATCTTAATCTCAAGTGTCCCACCTCTTTTACCTCTTCACTCTCTACCAGGGTGTCTCTAATATTTCTTTACTCATAGAAGCCTTCACAGCATTAGGTTTTTGAGTTGAGATCCCTATTACATCGCGATTTCATTTTAAAGTGTCCTTGGACACAATATTAGCTAGTAAGCCATCATGGGATCCTCTTCTAACATCTATGGAGGCAGCATTTTCTTGGTGTATTCATTTGGGGAAAAACCCATCCATGCAACCGTACCCTCAGTGGCAGCCATGCCATAATCTCTGTCAGCAGGTCCCCCTTAAACTAGTTCATCTCAGTTAAAGACATCTACTCCTATCTATTTATGGAATAAGTGTCCATGAAAGCGTTCTTCTGGGGTTTCAGTGGTATCCCCTATACCCTCAAAGAACCCTTGAGAGAAACAAAGTACCAGTTAAGGATCCCTTCCTTCATTTAAATGAAGAGGATCTGATTGTTACGTTAGGATCAGAAAATCCTACTTTAACGCCCACCCAAATAGCCCAGATGGAAACTCACACAGATCATGATCAGGAAACTAATTTATATACCACCAGATTAATTCCTACCCCTACCATCTTAATTTCTCCTGTTGCACAGGATCACAAAGGTTTCTCTGATATGTTGACCTCATAGGCTTCCTCCCCTGAAATTGAGATGAACAAGGCCATAACCGTAGATCCTACCAATCTCATCTTGTTTGTGGACCAAGAGATCCTCGTAGATAAACCATTTGATAATACTCAGTATAGTTCACAGGTTACAAAGAGTTCACTTATAATCATGGGTCTGGCCCGCCTTCTGCTGCCCTCTTGAACCATGACCAAAAAAGAAGACAAAGATTATATTTTGTTTCCAATTACCTTCAGAGTAAGGATGCATGTGGTTATGGTACAAGCACATCTTGACACAGTGGCAGCAGGAAACTTGATGGATCTAAGAGTTGCTCACTAACTAGAACTGGACACAGTGCTAGACCCTTTTACTGGGCGCCTCATATGAACCAATGACCTTTCATACTTTTAAGCGTTCAGTGCGGATCTCCATCCATATATTCTGCTTTTGCGACCACTTTTTGGCAGCGCCTGATTACTGTACCCTGTCATAATGGGGTAGGCTGAGGGCGTCATCAACTAGTGAACATCAACCTGGTTTTCAACTCCTTTTCATTTGCCAATAATAGGTGCAGTGGAGAATTCCCACTGATTAAAACTCTAACAACAGAGGCCTCACTTAGATCAACTTTTTCCTCTGAGCTATCTCCTTGGACCTCCCCCAGGATGTTCCTAATTTTCTGGCCCCATAAAAGGACGTCTTTGACTTGAGTCTTGCAACCCAGCTTCCACCACATTTGGAATATGTCCTTTCCTTAAAGCTGACAGTGCATCATCTTCAGATTGAATGTCCTTTGTACCCACACACTGAGGATGAAGACATGGAGCTGGGCATATGGTTGGATGACATTCTAGAAAAAGGGTGGATTATCAAAATCCTCTCTTGTTGCCTCACCTGTAATCTTTTTCAAGAAGGGTGATGGGACCTTATGGCCTTGTGTGGACTATGGTCATGTTAATAACGTAATGGTTCTGGATCTATACCCCCTATCAATAAAACAAATCATAGCCCAGGCCATTGCAAAAATTATTAAAATTTTCTCAAAACTTACATTGGTAACGGCTTCAACCAGTTTAGAGTCAAGGCGGGCCATAAAGGCTCACAGCCAATTGGAAAAGGCGTGGGATATCAACTCAAGTTGATGCCCTTTGGGTTAAAGAACGCCTTTGCAACCTTCCAACGCCTAATTGATGATGTCCTGGGGGAGCTAAGGCTTACTTGCGTTGTCACTTATATTGCAACATATTGATCCACTCCCTGACCCATAAACAGCATGCCAAGGACTTGGAGGCCATGATGGCAGCCCTCCTCAAGTGAGGTCTCTTTGTTAAGCCTTCCAAAAGCAAATTCTTTTGAGAGAAGGTACCTTTTGGGAAACTTGGTCCTTAAGAATGGATATGCTGTCTCTCCATGTAAGTTGGAGGCCATCCTGTCACAGACAGCCCCCACTACTCAAAAGCAGCTCTGAAGCTTCCTCAGTACTATATTTTCTTAAAGAAGTTCTCCCAGCCCTTTCCCAGATGGCTGCGCCCCTCCATTAACTGCCAGGGAAGAATGTTCCTTTCAATTGGACAAATGATTGCCAACAAGCATTTAAGGCAATAAAAGATAATCTCCTGTCAGCGCCATTTTAGTGTCACGCTGAACATCCAAGCCATTCATTGCAACTTGTGATGCATCTGCAGTTGCAATTGAAGCAATACATTTTTAAGAGCATGAAGGGATAGAGCATCCCATGGCGTACTTCAAAAGAATTTTACCTTTACAGAACAAGCGTAGGCAATTTAAGATAGAGAGTTGGCAGCAGTGTTATGGCCGCTTACCCACTGAAGATATCTCCTCCAGGGGAACTACATGAAATCACTGTCTGCACTAAGCATAAAGCTTTTATGTACTACCGCAAACCCAGAAGCTGGCCCACCACCATAAACTTACCTAGAGGGATCTTTGCAGTTTTCACCACACGTATGAGTTTATAAAAGGGCCACTAAACGTGATTTCTGATATGTTAAGATGCAAACCTGCCATGGCTCCAGGCCAGTGGAGGTCCTGTCTGTGCTCACCACAGTGATACCCTTCTAAATGATCCTCACTCTGGCTCCTGTTACAGTATCATCTGCTGATCTTGTTTCAGAGAAACCCATGTGTGAACGCGTTTTTATAGTCAATTATGTTGCCCTGATGGGATATAATTGGAGACTTACCTAGTGACTAAGCAGCAGAAATGTCCCTTGTATGCCTTAAAGGATGAGATAATCTTCTTTAATATATGATTTAAGTCTCACCCACCTTGCGCATGCAGCTTTTTTAAGATCACCACTCCCCATTAGCAGTAGGAAAGCCTGTTTAAAGAAGTGTTCTGAATTAATCAAAAGAACCCACTATTGGCTTGGACTCTCCAAGGATATCCCCAGTCGGGTAGCAAGCTGTATTACCTGTGTATTCTCCAAATCTGACCTTAAAGGGAAATTGGCCTTCTCCACCCTATGCAACAAGCTGAAAGCCCCTGGACTTTTTCCTAAGTGTACTTCATGGAACTTCCCATGTCTAAAGAGTTTTATGCAATAATGATTTTTGTAAATAGGTTACCACGTTTGCGCTTTTTATAACATATCACACAACCATAACAGCAGCAGATACCGCAGCTCTATATATCACTCATGTGTTCTCCATGTTTGGACTTTCAATAGAAATTGTGAGTGATCAAGGCCCTCAATTTACAGTCATTTTCTGGGACGCCATGCTAGGGTTTCTCAGTATCAGCCCTGCCATTCTACGGCATATCACCCACAATCAGAAGGGAAAACTGAGTGAGTTAAACTGACGAGAACAATATCTACGCTGTTATAAAGTAGCCACCCAGATTACTTGGGCTATGTACCTCCTCTGGCGTAATTTGCTTACAACAACGCATTACATCTTCCATTGTATTTTCCCAATATGACTAATTTAAGTTTCAACCCATCTTTCCAGATTAGGAATTGTCTGACCTCTGTGGTTCCTATAGAGTAGGAATGCATTGTCCAGATTTGGGATTCGCTTAAAAAAGTACAAGAACACTTCTTAAGCCATTTGGGATCATAAGAAATTTTCTTATAGAAAGAGAATTCCAGGGCACAATATCTCAGAAGGCTCATTTTTTATGCTTGATACCAGCCACTTGAATATGTGGTCCCCTCATGGAAGTTGGCTAATAAGCACTTGGGGCATTTTGAAGTGGAAAAAAGATTTAGGCAATGGTGCATACTGCAATAAGCTTCCCGCTTATTGGAAATAACATGATGTATTCCACATTTCCCAATTATCACCTTTTTAGGGAGAGCAATCTGCTAGCCTTGAGCCTATCATTGAGGAGTTTCTCAGAAGGCAGAGGATGAAGCGATATTAGGCTCAAGGAAATCCAGGAGGTCTTTCCAGTACCTTGTTGCATGGTAAGTTTACCGTGCCTATGAAAATAGTTGGGTAAGCTCAAGGGCTGTATGAATTGTAAGGATGTATTGACTGAGTTTCATTAGTTACATCCCAAGACCGCCTATCCAATTATGAAAATTGCTGCTATTCTGGCCATCAAACTCAATGCCAGACACAAGAACTACGCCCTGGTTCATGTACCAAGAGGAGGAATTTTTCAGCTCAAAAAGGAGATTATAATGTAAGTCTTGAAGCCTAAACTCTTGGGTTAGATCGTGGGAAGTTCCCATACAGAGAAAAGAAGAGGCCTAAAAAAATTTGGACCACTGATTAACTGGGTGACTTGCCCCAAGTTGTTGATTAGTGCTGAGTAACTGCTTTAGCCCCCAAAAATGCATCTACTTTACCCCCCTTTCTGATTCTTTCCTCAGGGTAAGATCTAAAGAGTCTTTAGGGAGGTGTTCTGGCTATAGGCCACAAGCAGGACACCCACCCTCATCTGGTTCCCACCCTGTCATCCCCCTCCCCTTGGAAACTGGGAATTTGACCTTGAAATTCTGGAAAACATTAGCGAGTCAGAAGGACTGGTTCAGGAAATGAAATATGAGATTCCAGGTCATGGGGTGCCAATCTGAGTTGAGAGTTTATTCCTGACAGTTTTTAATTTAAATTAATTGTTAAAATTGACTCCAATGAAAAACAATTAAACCAAGCATACAATATGAGCTGATCTGCTCAAATTTGGATTGGTAAGAGTACCTTTGCCGCTGATCTGTAAATTACATTTTCAGAGCTTCCACATCATCATATGTCAACTATCTTAAGAACCATCAAACCCAATTTGTTCTTAAGAATGTCAGCCATCCCAGTTCAAGCCATCTTCCCAATTTATTCCCTGACCATCAAGTTTAAAAGCCAACTGCCTTCCTAGGGTTATTTATCAGTTCATTTTTTTTAAGTTTTAATTTAATCTCAGTTATAAAAAGCCTTCTTTGTGGATTCCGCTAGCTCACTACTATCAATATTCTCACCTTGAACCCAACTAAACACACCGCAATCAGCATTCTGGGAACGATGATTGTTGAGTGGGAATTCTGATTTATCGATCCATTGGCTCACTATGCACTAGCTAAGATCTTCAGAAGCTATGCTACCAACCTGTTACTCTAATCCACTGTACCAGAAAGACTCCTCAATCTTCCAGACCCAGTTTACTGACCCTACACTGGGTTGGTGCAATCTGGCAAACCAATATTTTTTGGAACCACTCACTCAGGATAGCTGTTGTCATCAAACTAACTCTCCTCACTGACCCACCACTGGTTCAGCATGATACAGATGAGATGAGGCCTCTCACTCCACCAATTTAGCTACATTGTTTGTGGGCAATGAAAGCCCATACTCACAAGCTGGAGGCTTTGGCCAGTCAAAAGATCATCTGGAGCTTCGCTCCTCAGGGCAATATACCTCAATTACATTATTATTTTGATCCACCATTCTAATGACTTTTCTGACCCTGCATGGAAGCTCAAAGCCCCCCAAAGCTGTAAGACAGTTCTCAAATTTACCCAAATTCAAATCAAGAAATTTGATTTGATTTTAAACCTGATCTTTAGTTTTGTGGATCAGCAACTTTTAATAAACCTGAGGATTTTTGGTTATATAACTGAACCTGGAAATTTTAGAACTGAAACCAAGGCCAGCAAATGTAAACCAGGAGTATCGGTCATTTTCTTTGCCTCTCCCAACCTGGGGTTTCCCCAGAAAGATCCAAGATTGCCCCATTGCAGCCATCTGGTTTTCTATGGGGCCTTTGGTACATTACTTAACTGTTACTATCCTCTCAGAAACCATAGAGCGTCCCTCCTCCTAGTCATTAGGGCTGCTATGCCCCTGGCATTCTGGGCTTTTTAATGATTTGTCACACACCCAAATTGGAAGCCCAGTCTCACTTTAATTAGCAGAATCCATGACAAATTTTTTTACAACCTGTTTTAGTGAAAAATATAATAATAAAGTTAGGATTGAGTTGCACCTTAGTCAAAATTATGATTTAAGTTAATTGATTACCCAACTGTGCTGAATTTGCTTGCTTATGACAAGGCTAATAAATAACCCCTATTTTGCTTGGGGTTAGATGAGCCAAGTGCTCTTAAGATCAATTGTGTTCCTACCACTTTGATTTTTTCTAAACTTTTTATTAATTTATTCTTATTATATGTTACTGATATTTCAGGTATTCCATCAATTTCAGAGAATTAAAACTCCCTGAAAAATTCAATATAAACTGAAGGATATTTAGAAGTCAGCTCCTTACCACTCTATATATAAATGAAAAGTTGTGATCATTTTTTTCTTTCTTTTGCCTACCTGCCAAATAAATTAATCTTTTTATCTATAAAAAATGGTTTTAAAAACCAATTCAAGCTGCATTAGACTCCTTGTCTTTAACCTCGTGCTCCCCTCTCACTGATGGGGGCTCCACCTCCATCTAATTAACTAGTGACACTATTAACCCCAATTACCTTGTGTTGATGGCAACAAGCTCAAACAGTACACAATATCTAGCTTGTCCTCAAAAACTATATATCACACAACAATTGTTCACTCCCTTACCAAGCCTTCCTTAGTTTGAAAACTCATTTTAAAATTTTTTTAAGAAGGATGCCAAGGTTTCATCTTGAAACATGTTGCTTTTTTCCATCCCTGAAACAGCTTTTGGATCAACCGCAGGGTTGGTTGAAAACCCATATGGCTGCTGTTGTAAATGTTTGACCAACCATCTGTGTGCTATTATTTTTATATACTCAATTTATAGCTTTCTAATATCTAGATAGCAGATTCTAATAATCAATAGTATTTACCTCTGCGCATGGCCCACATTTTTATATGAAGTGCCTAACGTATAAATTTAAAACTTTTTGAATCACAAAATCCCAACCAGCGCATCATTAACTCCTTTGAATGTTGGCCATTGACGTTGTGGCCTCAATTATTTTATCTCCTCCTAATTATTCTAGTGTACCATTCTACATTGCCCCATGCCAACATAGAATCATCAGTAATAGGGCTTTATATTTATTATGGCCACCCACTAGTAATCAACTAAATTTGATGTATTGCTTTTACATAACAATGCCTTAAATCTTAATTATTCCAACTCCAACCCAATTTAGATACCGTTGATTTTAGTCTACTATTATTGAGAGCTGCTTAGTAACCATGGAAAGCACCAATGAGATATCTTATAGAGAAATCTTATCTAAGGATTGTTAAGGGAAGGGGGATTTTTTCTATAGAAAACTGTAGAATCCTACCTGTAAGATTACCTGAACAAATCTGTGAGCCTCTGGAAGTAATTGATACTACAGTGTGCTCTCTAGTTTCCTAATAAAGATCTATTAAGTATAAGGTGTTTTATTGTGTTCTTGTTTAAGATTAATGCCTTCATACAAGACCTTGTATTTTTTGGTTTATTGACCTGTGCATTTGAAATACAACGCCCTAGAGCTGGTTTCAACATTTGGTGCTCACTAAAGGGGGCCACACCCTGTTTTTTGTGTATCCTGTCAACAAGAATGGATTCTGGTTACTTAGTCAGAGACTGCTTTCCAGTAGAGGTAGTGAAGCTTCTGGAAATCAAGGGCCTAGCCCTGATGCAAGGCAATCGTTTTAATGAGATTATTAAATTATAAGTGGAATTAAATCCCCACATTGACCTACTTTCAGATATCATATCAGGTCATGATCAGCAAATGAAAGACTTAGTAAGAACGATTGATGGAAATGTTTTCTTCATTACCTAATTAACCTAAAAGCTTACCTCTTCATGTGAGGAACATAAAGCCCAGAAAGTGAACTTTTAGAACACTAAACAAACAATTGTTGATATATAGAATACGTTTCTAGTGGAATGCTACCGTTTTTCTGTATTAACAAGCCAATTTAAGTTGAATTTTTCTCAGAATTTTTATCAGTGTTTTCCAGGTCAAGTCGTTGATAGATCTCTTCCAATGGAACATAATGGTGAGGGCAATGTGGCATAGGTTATGTGTAAATGGCCTGTTGTCTTCCCATCCATTCTAGCCATTGGAGCTTACATGCACCCTGACAATATGGTGGCTAACGGTTGTGTCCCTATCCTCTCCACTAATTAGTAACCTAGAAAATCAGATAGGGAAATTTCAGGCCCCTTGGAACTGCAGCCAAGATAATCTATATTTGATTAACCCTGGTAATTAAATTTTATATTTTTTATAAAATTTACCTGAGGTGGGCCGACCTTGGGATGATACCACATTGATTAAAGGGAATTGAAGAAAATGGGAAAGGAAAACTTTTCTTCCTCGTTGCAAACACTTTTGAAACCCATTCAATTCAAGACTAAATCTAGTTTGATAATCTCATAGAGGGGATTAGTCTGCGCCCATGTCTGGGAGCAGTTGAGCAAGCAAGGCAAGAGGAGCAGGCAGAAGGCCCGCAGCCTCTAACGTTCAAAAACGCCCCGGAGAATCCAGCGGAATAGAAAAAAATCTAAAAAAACTGGCGGTCACAATTTCCCCAGAGATACTCGCATGGCAAGTACAATGCAACCAGTACATCAATACGCCACATTCCCAGCCACTTTCATCAGTGGAATTCGGAGTCCATGTGTATCTGGACATCCAAAAAATGGCCCTATGGGAAAAATTTTGTGAAGATGTACACAAAATTTTCCCGACCGCAGTGTACGTTGCACCTCACTCCATGTCACGCGGTTGGCTGGACCTAGGTTTTGAAAGCAAAATAGCAGCAGACGAGGCTGCAGCGGTGCACGTAGTGGTTGACCTCCCCAAAGGGCAATGGGTCATTGAAACTAAATGCACCAGATGGACAAAATCAAACCAAATTTTCCTCACGTTTGACTTTTTGCCTACTACGATAAAATGTGACATTTTGGAGCAACACCTGAAAGATGGTCTCGCCATATATGGCGAAATACAATTTTTCAAAATGCAACATTTCATGCTGATGCCACACCTGTGCACCGGCAAAGCCATCACAGTTCTGACCCCAACTGAGGAGATCGCGAAGGACCTAACCCAGATCCCACACTCCACCTTTATTGACATCGCAGGGCACACCACCCACCCATTCCGGGTAACCGTGGACAGCGCGCCCCCCATTTGCACCCACTGTGATGCGTTTGGCCATAAGGCACACGCGTGCCCCATTAAAGAGGGCGTTACATTCCAAGAGCACCCCTCGGCAGCCATGGCCAGCAGAGAGGCGCACTACAAACCAACCGCAAGCACCAAAGAGGCTTTCCCATGGGGAGCACAAGGCTGCTACCTATTGGTAAAGCCCATCTCCCCGCAGGAGCAGAAGAAGGCCAAGCAGGCCCATAGGACTGCAGCCAAGGAAGTGGCCAAGGTCACCACCACCATCCCACACTCACAACGCCAGGAGGACATGGAGACCTTCACGGCGGAAGCAACTTGGGAATCCATCACCCAATCAGATTGGGAGGCCCAAGCTGAACGGGCCACTCAATCTGAGGATCTGATAGGAGATTCAATCTCACCCAATCGCTGCACCCAAGCCCCAGTTGAAACTGACTTGGGACCTATCCCAACTGAAAATTTTTTTTTGCTCCACTCAATGGTGCACCGAACTTATCTGCACCGCAAAAAATTCGTACAACGTTGGGAAAACAAAAAGCAAAGGCCAAAGCCAACACAACTCTTTCCGCAAAAATTAACAAAAACCCCAATAGCGTTGCTGCTAATACCCGCGCTGCTGTGAAAGCCCGTGGGGACCTGGAAGAGGCTGGTGGGCCAGGGGGCCCACCCCTTCGCACCTAAGGTGCGATGGGGGAAACCTTCACTCTAGGGACGCTGAATATCGCCGGACTCAAGGCCTCCCTGTCCCAGGCTAGGAAACTGAGTTTTTTACAAAATAATTTACCCGTGGATATCCTGGCCATCCAGGAAACCCACTGTCCACGAGGTTCCGAGGATGCTTGGAAAACAATGCTCCTACCATCCCTATCCTTTTGGTCAAAGCACTGTGGGGTGCTAATTCGGAAAAACAAATTTTTCAAATTTACATCTTCAGAAACATTCCTAAATGACCGAGTGCTCGTTGTCACCTTCTCATGGGCCGATATTGCACACACAATTGTCAACATTTACGCCCCAAACGGTGCACAAGAGCGTCAGGAATTTTTCTCATCGGTCAAATCCCTCCTGCTACCCCCCGATTCTTTCCTAATCGGTGACATGAACTGTTGGCTAACCTCACCAACGGACAGGTGGCCGCCCTCACCCCACGCCCCACAGGGTCATGTAGAACTACGTGTTATAAAAGCTACCCTTGGGTTAATGGATGCACGGCTGCGACATGCCCCACTGCTCAAAAACATGACGCGTCCCCACATCCACAATGGCCAATTAAGGTCCATGACCCGCATTGACCTTATTCTAGTGCTGGCGAAATTCCAACCCCACATCTCCCACTTCAAAACAACGAAAATGGAATTCTCCAACCACCGACTGGTCTCGATAACATACCACTTACCTGTCACAGTTGCAAAGGCCCCATATTAGTGCAAAATCCGCCCCCCAGAGCTTGCGTCACCAGGATTTTCCACGTGGGTGGAAGAGGCAACTTTGGCAAAATTGTTTGTTGCACCGTTTTGTGCAGACCCCATTTCCACATGGGCAACTTTCAAAAAAGACACCATCTGCCACTATCGCCATCTCTCATCCAGACGCTCACGAGCCACATTGGCGGTTATATCGCGCGCACTGGCAGAATTGGCCCACTTGGAGTTCAACATTCCAGCCTCAGGATATAGCCCTGCATGGGGCCAGAAGTGGGCGGAGGCAGCAGCCCACCTCAACGCACTTGAAAGGCAACACAAACATCAGGTTTGTGTCCAATACAGGGCCACATGCATCACTAAAGGTGACAAGTGCACCGCATAATTCTTCAAAAATTTTTTTGCACCACACCAGAGCGTGGCCTGTACACAGGTGCGAAGATCGGATAATTCTATCATGGACACACCAGCTGAAGTGGCAATCGAAATGCAAAGATATTACTCCGAGTTATACTGAGCTAAACCAATTCAGCCAGCCGAAATGGCAGAATTTCTTGACAGAGCTCATATCCGCACCATTTTCTGATACACGGAAATAATGAATTTAATTACTCCAAACGAATTATGGACTACCATTCGCGGTGCACCAAACTGAAAATGCCCAGGCCCAGATGGCATTCCATATGAGTTCTACAAAAAATATTTTAAATACATATCCCCATTGCTGCTAGCCTCACTCAACCAAAGCCTGTTGGAAACGCGCCTCCTACCAGGAGGACATGAGGCTTTTACAGTCACACTCTTCAAGAAAGGGGATAGGCTAGACTTAGCCAACTGGCGCCCCATTTCTCTAACAAACACAGACACCAAAATTTTAACAAAAATCATGGCTAACCATTTAGGGACTGTAGCATCTGCCACCATCTCTCCAGAACAATTCGGTTTCATCCCCAGAAGGTCAATTTGGGATAACGTGCACTCTGTGGCTAATGTGTGTCAGTCCACAGCCTCTGGGGCACTTGTATTCTTGGACCAACAAAAGGCCTATGATAGAGTAAACTGGGAATACCTTAGGGCCTGCCTCCAACAATTCCGCCTACCTCCCCGCTTCATTAACTGGGTGATGCTGCTCACAGAATCTGCAACAATGGCTGTGTGCGGCCCAGGTTTCCTAACGGATGTAGTCCATCCTCAAAGGGGCCTGCGACAAGGGGACCCCCTGAGCCCACTCTTATACAACTTCAGCCTTGACCCACTACTGCGAAATGTGAATGCCCAACTCACTGGGGTCCATGTGCCAGGCCAAACCCCAGTCAAGATGATAGCATTTGCAGATGATTGCATGTGTGGGGGTGTCTAATAATAAAGATGCACGCGCGCTTGAAGCCCTCATCCAGGAATATTCCCGGGTAAGCAACGCGGCACTGAACGCCTCCAAAACCGAAATCATCCTCCTTGGTCGGTTTCAGAACTGCTGGGCCCCAGCAAGTAGTTCCCAACCCAGCCCAGCTGCTCGCCCAAGTCCACGCCTTACTAACTCAAAACACACCGCTCCACTGGTGCTCCCCTTTGTGCCGCGACCTACCATAGGACCGGTACGCCATCTGGGCGTGTGGTTGGAGGCAGGAGGATACGCGTCAGCAGTAATGGAGGGCCATATACTGGACAACGTGACGAAGCGAATCGCCTCTCTCAGAGCCCACCCTACTACCCTCAATGGCAGGGTTGTTCTTGCCAACTCTATGCTCCTATCCAAAGTCTGGTTCGGATCCCACGCCATCCCCTTCTCCCCAAGCTTCTTCAAATCCCTGTATGCTTTGCTACAAGGTTGGCTTTGGTCAGGCCGCCCTCCACCAGTACGGCTAGAGGTCATGTTTGGCCCTCATCATCATGGTGGCATGGGCCTACTTGACTTCAAAGCCCATGCCACCAAGATCCTAGGCACCTGGATTGCAGCCGTCACTGCTCCTACACTCCCATCCCAACACTGGTCCCGCGCGGCCCACTCCAACTTCTCCCGAGCCTTGGGCCTCAACAATCCATCAAACCCCCACTCCCTGATGAAATACCTCGCATCACACACATCAGCCACAGGTCCTCACGGGACCAAAACCCACTACAAACGAATCCTACTCTCCATGCGAAGCGCAGAGTGGAGAATTCGTATTAGTGGACATACAACCCAAAGAGGCCGCCCTCTCCTCAGTTCACACAAGAGGTACAGGGGCTACCCATCCATGATGGCGTGATCCCCATTCGACCCCAAGTCCTATCCAGGGTGGACTACCTGGACATGATGGACATCCCTTATTCCACTGAGACCCAAAAGACTATCTGGAAATATGCACACCATCCTCTGTTGCAGCCTCAAGTCCGCTCCCATGTGTGGCGCTGCCTGAGGCGGGTGTATCGTACAGCTGAGCGCTCTAATGCTTTACACTCATCCTGTGTCGTGTGTGGCCAGTATGGAACGCTGTTTCACCGCCTGGAGAAGTGCCCCACCTCTAAAGTAATATGGCGCGAAGTTCAACGTCTGCTAGGCCAGGATCAAGCACATCCCTTCAGTCTGTCAAGAGATATGTTTGCTTCATCAATGGCCTCCCCCTCCCACCCTCCCTTCGTGCTCTGGTGGTTGCAATCGCCATGTGGACTATCCACACGATTGTCTTGGATGCCATCGCCAGATCCATCCCACCCTCCCTGAAGCTGTCCACAGATTCTGGTCTCATTTGGTGGATCACTTTCAAGCTTGGATGTTTGGATATCTCCCACCACGTCGCCGGCAGCTGGTCTCCTCCTGGTTCCCAGTCTGGTATATCAAAAAGACCCCTTCCTCCACACGTGCTCAATAGTGGCTACGCCCCCTACACACGTTCCCTCCCCCTTCCCATAAGTGGCGTTCCCGCTGGCAACAAGAGATAGCATCGCTTCTCTGGGTGCCTCACCTGGTACTGAGTTTTGTCTCGTCTGAGGCATATTCAGAAGTGTCCATCCCATGGTCGGCCTTCCCCGCAATAAATTTAAAAAGAAAATGGGAAAGGAGGATAAAAACTGTAAAATCCTCCATGTGCGGCATATGATAGGCCAAGAAGAACTCCATGCACTGCCTTTGCTATTTGCTATCTCTGTTCAGGGCATTGATGCGCAATGCCAACACAGTCATAATTGTCCCTACCCAAAGCTCATGTACCAGAATCAAACTTGGGCAGGTAGTGGTAGAGGGTCCATATTCTACCACTGGGGTATCCTCCCCTTTTAACCATGGTAATTAACCAAAGTTAAAAATGGCGAAGGTACATATAAATCTGGATTTGTTTGAGATTACTATGGCCTGAGCTTATGAGGCTGAAAATTTGGTAGTAGTATTGAACTCATCTAACTCCAAACACATGAGTTAGTTAAAACAAAACTAAAGAAGGCAGGCGTATCCTACTTTAACACCATGGACATTCTTATCAAGGAGCTTGGCGGAACTGAAAGGATGACCTCTTGCAAGATGGAATTCCTTATTATCTCTTTTAAAAAGATAAATCTGTTCAAGTATTTGCCGAATGGTTTTATATAGTGCATACATTATATGGGGCTAATGTGGTAAATGATTTTGACGCTCATTAAGTCTCTTTTTACATGCTTGTGAGCCCTATACAGAGTTGTATCAGGTTATATTTCAGTATTAGATGAGTAGAATGATATCTGCACATGATGACTTATCTCCATAACTGCACTGTCATTTTTGAAGCGCCTAATTCAAGTTTATGGGATTTTTGTGACCCATCCAACTAGGGTATCTCACTAATTAAAGGATCAACTCAGCTGTATGGCCCTCATTTTGAAAAACCTAATAATAAGGTCATTTGTTATCCTTGCAATAATTTGTGACATTATGCCATTCAATGTTATAGTTAAAGTTCAAAGTCTAGGGTTCATTTGGCAAACCCCATGTTGGACATTATCCTTCTTGACTTTTGAAAAAGAATGTTGCAGGTAAGAATGCCCCCAAATCCATTACCATAATTGGCCCATCACCTGTCCAATCTTTGAACAATATTGTGGTTATCAATGATATGAGTACCAATGGCAAAAATACCTTGGCGGATTCTCGGTGGAACCCTACCCATTGGGAAAATATGATTTATAACCAAAATCAGCTTAATAAGGTAAGAACTGATAATAGGATTACTCTGACTTCTCGGCTGAATTTAGGGTGTTCATTATTGCATGGGTCTGTTCTCCCCCAAGGTGAGAAAAATTTACTCATTGATGATTTGGTGCAAATTAACAAATCATTACCACATGGGTCTGTTCTCCCCCAAAGTGAGAAGATTTACCCGCTGGTGATTGGATACAATTTATTAAATCATAACCACACAGGTCAGTTTTGCCACAAAATATTTATCCCCAATCTGATAGGCTAAAAGCTTATATTTCCTAATTCGGATGACTCAGCTTTATAACACTTTAGCCCCAAATTCCCATGACCCCAGTATTTGAACTAGTTTAAATATGAAATACTAGTATTAAATAAGGAGCTTTTTGGCTTGCCCCGCATACACAATAAAAAACATAAAAAACTTTAACAAAGCGTTTATTATTACTTTTATTTAAAAAAGTAAGATTTGTATTTTGATAAAATATTTGTGGCATCCATCAGTGGATCCCACAAACTGGTGCTCACTACAGGGGGCTTACCCTGAATACTTTGATGAAGTATTTAAGCAATGGAGAGTGTCACCCATTAGGTGCAAAATGGGGAAGGGGCTGAAGATGAGGATCAAATGGACAGCTCTACCACTTTGATGTTTAGAGAAGAACAATTTTGAGCGCATATTAATACCTGAGTCTCACCGCATCACCTGGCCGGCCACTGAAGCCATTAGAGACCTTACTCATGGCATTCTTAACCCTGGCGACAATGCATCCCATGAATGAGTGTCATTGGTAGAGGAACGCCACTTTTTTCTCTATGAGACTAGTGTCCTCCCAGAGACCTATAGCCAGATTACAAATTTGGCCACCTATGTATGCAAGTTTGCTCACCCCGCCTTGGTCCACATGATGCATCTGCTAGCTGGACATCACGAAGAGCTACATTGACACCTAGATATCCATGCAGCTCTGAATTTAGCCTATGATAGGTTGTACCAACTGACTTCTGAACATCTTGGAGAAGTCAGATCTGGTGTGGAAGCTGATTGCAATTTCATCATTCAGCTTCATGATCAACTTACTACCATGGACACTGGGATTGTAAAGTATGTAGAGGAGGCCATGAAGATCTTTAGAGATGAACTGAACGCTTCCACTGCTAGCACCCGCTCATTGTTGGAGGAGTTGGCTAATGAACTTGAAAAGCACAATGAGAAAACGCACCGGGAACCTTTTAGCACCCAACTCTGTCCTTCAAGAGGAATATGAACAGCATGTTGCTGTGATGGAGCGACAGTTAACTCAGGTTTTTTCACATGTTGATGAGCTCAAACGCCCTCTGTTGCTTGAACCATCTAGCACCACCTCCACCCTTGTGGCCAAGGTTGTTCAGCTAGAAAAGGAGCTAGCTCTCAAAGCTTCATTTGAAAATACCAAATATTTGGCGCGACGCCTGAATGAATGTGAAACCGAAGCAAAAGTGATAAAAGCCTCGCTAGAAAGCCCTGTGCTGTTAAAGAAAGTATTTAGTCGATTAATGCAGGTTGAGCGGAAGTATGAGCAGATCAAGGATGGAGTACAAGGCCCAAGCTCACACCCTCGTGATGATGAAGGGTGTAAACAAATGAAAGAAGAGCTGAAGAAACGCGTGGAAGCCATGGAAACTGCTCAATTAAACCTAACTTCGCTGGTGTCACAACTCCATTTCCAAGTCAATGCAATGGAGAGCCGAGTGGAAGATCTTGAAACTCACAAATTAAGGATCAAAGCTCGATTGAGTATATGTGAATCTGGGCCCCAAGAAGCCTCTCCAAAATGAAAACCTGGCTTGAAGCCATGCAATACCAGTTTGATCGCCTTTCGCGCACTTTTGACCAATTTAATTATCGCTCTGAAACCCTGGAAACAGAAGCTCCAGCTATTCAAACCCTTACTGGGGGTGATTTTAGTTCATTCAAACTGACGTTCAAAGACAAGTTTACCCCCGGTGAGGGCAGCATTGCTTCGTTTTTATGCATTTATGAAGCGGCTATGGAAGGGGTGACCAATCATCAGAAGGCCAAACATATCCTTTCCTGTTTGGGTCGCATGGCACAGGAGGTGATGGTCCCCATATGGATGCTCTTAGCACCTAGTCCGAGGTTAAAGAGGCATTCATAAACATGTTCGGCTCAAAACAGGATTTAAGCATGAAAAAAAGCCTTTATGCATATGTTTATCCGAAAAGGAGAGTCAGTAATTGCTTTTGTGGAGTGATTTTATATGGAAGCCCAAACATTGTTAACTTCAAAGATGTTGACTTTGGATAATGCTGCAGCTGCCGTTTTAACTGGAGTGGCATCTCACCCTCCTCTAGCAATGCACATCACCTCAGTTAAACGCTATTTCCGTACCATTCAAGATATCAAGGAGGCGTTAATAGATGTTGCTGACTTCCATAAGCCCAACGTTCCTCGCAGAGCAGTATCCCGTCCTCGCGTTTTAACCATTGAGGATCCAAAGCTTAAGCCTCAGGCCCTAGCTATTGAAGACAAGAAGGAGCCCCTTCAGATAATGGGCTCTGAGGAGCAGAAAACCAAGGCAAAATGTCCTGAACAGCCTCGGTGCAAATACTGCTACAAGTTTGGACACAAGGAGGCTGTGTGCTGGAAAAGAAAAGCTGACGCGGAGGAACAGGAGCAGATAAAAGTAATGTCGGCGTAGGGAAAGGCACACCTATTACTGACAAATCTCATGTGCCTGATTCATTTAAACAACTTATGCCATTACCTTGCATTACCAATACCCTGGGGATGACTCTGAGGGGGTACAGGTGAGGTTGGCTATTTCGTTGTAGGAGTACCTACTGAAGTGGAAGTCTCCAATCGCTTAAATGCTGGAGGAGTAGATGAGGCCACCATACCTGAAGAGACGTATCTCCCTCAAGTTGTAGGGAAACTGGCCATTATTGACACTACCAGTGACGCGGATGAGGTCTTGTCTAACCTTATCCGCCCTCTCCAGCATGGCCATACCCTGCAGTCTATCCTGGAAAATTACCCCGAGACTGCGCACAAATTAACCTCCACTTTTCATCTTAAGGAGGTCCTAGCGCTATCGCCCACTTTTGGGGGATACTTACAAAGGTCAAAGTAGTTATCCAAAAAGTTTGGGTGATGGCTATCCTAGATACAGGCTCCCTGGTGAACGTAATCTCCTCCAAGTTGATGAAAAAGATCAAACTTGCACCTGACTTGGAGTACAACCAAGACTTTGGAACCGCTGGTCCCAACAACACCCACATACTTGGCGCTTACTCATCCCTTCCCATTCATATTGGGAAGCTTATTCTATTGGCCCCCGCAGTGGCTTTGGATAACAACGCCTATGATATGCTCATAGGTACTCAGTTTATGATTGAATATGAAGGTATTATCAATATGAAGCAGGGGTTCCTGTCATTGCTCAATTATGAAGTCCCTTTAGTTCTAGCCAATAAAGAACCCAGCAAGAAGGAATACTCTTGCATGGTTGAGTACCCACTTTCCTCTTTACCTATACATTACACCACCTCTGGGCGAAATACAAAGAAATTGCCTGATTCAGTGGATGCTATCAAAGGTATTCCATTTTATGCGGCCAATGAGGTGGTGATTAAGCCTGGTGAACAACGGGTGGTAGACACAAAAATCACTTTCAAAATCCCTCACCACTGCTTATTACACCTCTTAAGCATTGACAGAGTTAGCCCTTTTGAGCCTCGGGTATTGCCTGGCGTTTTAGACCCAGCCTATCAGAGGCCTATTACTCTACTGTTGGGAAACCTCACCAAAAAGGACATAATTGTAAGAAAGCATCAGGAGGTGGGCTGAGGGTTTTTACTCCCTGTGGAGGAAGTTGAACAAATCCACTCTGTTGGTTTGATGGCAGATTTAGGCCTGCCCACAGATAACCTGGTATGTACCTTACCAAATGTCCATATCTCGGATGAGCTGACCTCAGATGAGTTGGAGAAAGTGCATACTCTTCTGGATGAGTATAGTGATATATTATCAAAGTCAGACAATTATTATGGCCACATGAAGGGCTGGTGTCACTCCATCGATTTGGGTGATGCCCATCCCATTAGGTCAAAACCTTATTGCAAGTCAAAGGTGGAGGAGCAACAAATGAGGATGGAACTCACGCAGCTATTAGACGCGGGGTTATAAGTTCCTTCACAAAGCCCTTGGTCCTCCCCCCTTTTGCTAATTAAAAAGAGAAACGGAGGTCATCGGATAGTTATGGACTATCACAGGTTAAACAATCTTACAAAAAAGAATAGCTATCATATCCCACGCATTGATGATGCCCTGGCCCAGCTCTCAGGCTCGAATTTTTTCTCCGCCATGGACTTGGCTAGTGGCTATTGGCAAATGGATCTATCTTCCCAAGACCAGGAGAAATGCGCTTTGATATGTAGTGAAGGTCTTTTCCAACCCACGCGATTACCCCAAGGGTTGTGCAATGCACCTGCCTCTTTCCAGCATGCGATGGACCACATTTTGCAGGATCTTAAGTTAACCTGTGTCATCATCTATCTAGATGACATTACCATATTCTCAAAGACCTTTAACGAACACCTTGATCATTTGAAGTTATTTCAACGCTTATGATGCTCAAATATTAAGTTAAAACCTTTGAAGTGTACTTTTTCCAAAGGAAATTAGACTTCCTTGGACATACCATTTCTCGAGAGGGTATCCAACCCATACAAGATAAGATTTAAGCGATTACCAGAATGCCTCTCCCCAAAAATCTATGGGATATACAGTTATTTCTAGGGATAATGGGGTATTATCATCAGTTCATCCCTAAGTTTACCCAACTTAGAGAGCCCCTTGTTCACTTAATGAAGAAGAATATCCCTTTTCAATGGGGCACTGAACAGAAGGCTGATTTTTGAAACAATGAAGCTTCTACTACAAAAAAGGCCTATTCTAAGGCATCCCAATTATGGAAAACCGTTTATTTTGTTTACAGACGCCTCAGACTACGCCGTCGGGGCCATTCTAGCCCAACTGGATGAAAGAGGGGTAGATTATCCAGTCTCATATTTCAGTAAGATGCTATCAAAAGTGGAATGCAACTATAGAATTACCAAAAAGGAGCGTCTTGCCATTCTATTAGCAGTAAAGCACTACCGCCCTTTCTTGTATGGGACCTCTTTTCACTGTGATTATGGACCGCGCATCCTTAAAATGGTTACAAAACATGAAGGACCCTATGAGGGCGGTTAGCTCGCTGGGCTCTAAAGCTCCAGCATTATGACATGAAGATCAAACACTGCGCCGGAACCTGCCACATGAATGTTGATGGGTTAACTCAGCTGCCCATCCTTCACCTAGATAACAGTGAAGTGGAGCGGCTGTATGATCTTTTAATGACCCTGAATGACTGGGAAGATGAGGATGAGCCTGTACAGAGGATATTGGCCCGGTACTCCTGTAACACTAAAGTAGAAAATTGGAAATTGTACAAACAAGTAGGGGCGAAGTGGTTGCCTTACCTACAGCCCTTGGAACGTGTACCTGTTATCCTGGAAGCTCTTTCAACTTTAGGCGTGGAGGAGTAAAGAAAACCTATGAGTGGATTAAGGATCGGTATTTTGGGAGGGAATCATGGAAGCCATCATTGAAGATTTGGATGCTTGCCTTACGTGTAAGAAGCATTCTCAGCTCAAGACTAGATATCAATATCAGCTGACTACCCCGCAACAGCCATTTCATACCATAAGTTTGGACGTAGTAGGGCCACTTCCTCAGACCACAGATGGAAACAGATATATCTTGGTAGGTATTGACCACTTCACGAAGTGGGTTGAAGCTGTGGCGCTGCTAACCCAAACTGCTAAGGCCACTGCCACCTTTCTCCATCAAAATATTTTCACTTGACATGGGTGCCCTCAAGTACTACTCTGCGACAATGGAAAAAACTTCACCTCCAGAGTAGTTGGAATCTTGGCTACCTCCATGGGAGCCCACCAACTATTCTCAGCTCCATATAAACCATCAACCAACGGTACGGTGGAGCGAGCAAATGGCACTTTAGTTTCTATTTTATGGAAAATGGCCTCATCTGATCCCCTTCATTGGGATCATTATCTCCCTAGTGCTCTTATGGTTTATTGAATTAGCTACAATCAGATTTTGAAAATGTCCTCTTTCCAAATTTTGCATGGCAGGGAACTGGGCATAACTGCTCTTCTAGCTAAGGATGTCTTCTCTAGAGGAGAAGAGCCTGAGAAAGCCATGCGAAGGTTAGCTAACTGCATCATTCAGCTTCAATCAGAGGCTATGACCAACCTAGCTAAAATGGTTACTAAAGAGGGCCAAGCTGCCAAAGAGCTTCGAGCTCCTCTACCTTCCTTCCATATGTCATATATGGCTTTATATTACCACAATCACATAACTCCTTGAAGTGGCAAACTTGGATCAATCTGAGAGAGGCCATTTACCATCACGTATAAGAGAGGAAATGAGTATTCTATAAAGTATTTGGCTACAGGAATTATCATAAACCGGGTACATGGCCACTTCCTACAGCCCTACACTCCTTCCAACATTCTTAAGGGGGCAAAGTCAGACATTCTCCTTTTTCGACTTTTGAAAAAGAATGTTGGAGGTAAGAATGCCCCCAAATCTATTACCATAATTGGCCCATCACCTGTCCAATCTTTGAACAATATTGTGGTTATCAATGATATAAGTAAGAACGGCGAAAAGACCTTGGCGGATTCTTGGTGGAACCCACCCATTAGAAAATATGATTTATAACCAAAATTGGCTTGATAATGTAAGAACTGATAATAGGATTACTCTGACTTCTCAGCCAAATTTGAGGTGTTCAATATCGCATGGGTCTGATCTCCCCTGAGGTGAGAAGATTTTACCTGCTGGTGATTGGATACAATTTATCAAATCATTACCACATGGGTCAGTTTTGCCACAAAATATTTATCCTCTATCTGATAGGCTGAAAAGCCTAATTTCCTAATTTGGACTCAGCTTTATAATACTTTAGCCCCAAATTCCCATGGCCCCAGGATTTGAACTAGTTTAAATATGAAATACTAGTATCAAACAAGGAGCTTTCTGGCTTGCCCCATATACACAATAAAAAACATAAGAAACTTTAACAAAGCGTTTATTATTACTTTTATTAAAAAGTAAGAATCTTATTTTGATAAAATATTAGTGGCATCCGTCAGTGGATCCACACCCCATGAAAGAGGCAGACTTGACAAAAGTCAGGGTGGAGTTGTACAAGGATTTTCTACAACTGCCTCTTTTAGAAAATTTCAATTATATGTAGATCTCTGACTTTACCTTTCATCCAGAAGAAGGATGACAGCGCTGCCTTTTCTCTGGCTGTTAAGTAAGTAAAGGCTGAAGATTAAGTAGTTGTTACAAACCACTCTCTGATAAAATGTGCCACAAAATTGGTGTTAAAACTAGTAGTGAAGCCTTACAGTTAACAGTTAGTACTACAAGAGCTGCCACTTACCTCTGGTAATATCCCCTGATTGAATGGGGCCCAGGTGGCGATGTCTATTGAGATTTTGATGGATTTTAGCTCTAAGCTTAGCATGGAGGTTCAAACTTTTTTAAGTCAAGCAGACACTATGGATGTTCTAGAAATAAATCTGGTGTACGTTTATTTTTCTGAATGCACTTATATTGATAATTAAGCAAATAAGATTAAAGTCAGTGCAATTGTGGACAGTGGGGCACCAGTTAATATTATATTCACTAAACTGGTGAGGACACTGGGTCTAGCTCCTGACATAGATCATTGGAAAATCTATGGTATGGCAGGCCCTCAGACAACAACTTCTGAAAGAGTGTACAGTGCGTTGCTGCTGCGATTTGGCTCATTGGTGAACTCTGCTCCTGCTATTGTTTTCCTAAATCTTAATTATAGTATTCTTATTAGGACCTCACTTATGAGAGCTCATGGAGCAAAGGCTGATTATGAGAAGAATATTTTTGAAATCCTCAGACAAACCTCTCACACTTTAATCATTGTAAGATGGAGGCCTTAATGCCTCAAACTCAGGGATTTATCAAACTAGTGTTTAAGAATGGTTTAGTGGCCATGAGTTACCAGCATGTTTGATTTCATATTCGGCAGTTAACCAACTAGATTGCAGAATTTAAGGAGATTCTGCTACATGACAATTGTGATTTAACTATTCTGGAAAGCCATCAAATAATAAATAAGAACAGAAATTAAATTGGAAGTTCCCCAAGTATTATACAGTGAAATATTTACGCCATTCAGCCATTATAATTTGGAACCTGTCACCATGCCTGGGATTATCCTTTACAACCATGTCGAAATTCAGGTGATTTTGGCTAATTCTTATGTGTACTCTAAATAATATACAATGACACCATATTATTGCTTTTGCGCATGTGTTACCAGTTTTAAAAGTCTAGATTGTTTTTGACTTTGTCACTTTATAGAACTAGGCCTTAGCGGCAATAATGAGCAATCCATCTGCTCTTTAGTTTCTCAGAAAAGTCTATCTGGGCTAACTGAGGATGAGAAGGATCAAGCGCTGGACCTTTTGAAAAGTACAGTGTTTTTGCATAAGATGAAGTGATTTGGGTTGTGCCCATGATTTACTTCATCATATTGATATCATAATTCATCCACAGATTCGCCTTTGTCCAATTAAGCAGTCCAAAGCAGCAAATGAAGTCATTAATACAAAATAAATCAGCTGGTGGAACACGGGATGTTAGTGCCCTCAGAGAATCCTTGGGCCTCCAAGTGTTGATTATAAGAATAAGGACGTATTATACCGCGTAGTTATAGAATACTGCAAACATATTAGCATTACAAAGATGATTATGATAATTAAGTTACTTTTATAAAGTGGTGGACCTCTTGGCCGGCGATTAATATTCCTTGGCCATGTATATAATTTATGGCTAATGGCAGATAGAGCTGCCCAAAGGGGAGTGGTAAAAAATGCGCTATGATTAACGCACAGGGCCTCTATTAACCTACTAGAATGCCTTAGGGGCTGTGAAATGCCCTGCAACCTTCCAGCAGACTATGGATAATATCCTCAGTGATTTAAAAATTTCTGTTTCATTTATTTAGATGATATCAACGTTTTTAGAACAAAAAAATGAACATTTACAACACTTGGAAGAAGTTTTTGCCATCTTGCCAAGGCCAATCTGAAGATCAATCCATATAAGTGCAATTTTTCTGCGAGCAGTTGGAATACCTGGGGTTAGTCATTGGTAACATGGTTTGCGGCCCAGCCAGAAAAGGTTAAAGCTATCAAGTGCATAGCATTGCTAAGTTGCAAGCGTGACATGTAAGTGCTCCTTGGAATGATTAGCTATTACTGCTGGTTTGTAGAAAATTTTAGCAAAATGGGTGAACCGTTATTCATCTCCTTTCATTTGATGTACCCTTTAAGTGACCTTGAACTGTCAGATGACCTTTGATAAACTATGGATTTACCTGACCCAAGCGCCACTGTCGATGTACCCCAATTTTTTAAAATCATCAAACATGTAAATAGATGCTTCTCTTACTTTCATTGGGGCGGTGTATATCAATTTGATTCTGATGGAATTGAACACCCTAGTGTCTTATTGTAGCCTAACCCTGGACATCCATGAACAAAACTATATGGTACTGAGAAGGAGTGCCTGGAAGTTATTTATGCATGCAAACAATCCTTGGTTGGCATACGGAGTACACTTTACTATAGTAACTAATCTTGCATCTCTTTGTTGGTTAGAGAATCTAAAGGAGCTGGAAGGGTGGGTGGCGGGTGGGCTTTGAAATTTAAAAGCCTACAATTTTGAAATACAGAACTGAATTGCATCAAGCATCAAAACGCTGACAGGTTATCTTGACTGATTACTGCGTCCTTGGTGGCTGATGTAGCTGTCTAATTATTTAATAAGATGCTTACTCAACAATATTAAAATGAACCAGCGGATGGTCAGAGCTGCTTATAAGATTTATAGAAAGACATGGTTGTCTAAAAAGGAAATATTTATAAAGTAATAAATAATTAGCAAATTTAACTACCCTGACTAATAGATAAATCAATCTTTGGGGCCTACAAGGCAATGGGGCATGGAAGTTTCAAGAAAATGTTTGAGTTATTGAAACAGAATCACTATTGGGAATCTATGAATTTTTAATGTTCATGAGACTCCTCACTCTAGTAAAGAATGCCAGGTGGACGGGCCCTACTGGAAAGCCACCTCATATCAACTATTTAAACCCAACTTCATGTGGCATACCATTTTTATTGATGTGTTGGGCCCTCTGGCCAATACTTCAAGGCAATTCAAATACATAATTGTGGCAATTGATCACCTCACGAAGTTGGTGGAGGCCAAAGAGGTTCAGGACTTGGGTGCCACTATGAAGACTAAGTTCATCTTGATGATAATCATATATCAGCATGGATGCCCTCAGTTTCTGCTGATGGAAAATTAGACAAACTTTACGTCCCAAATTATTTCCAAGCTTAATTAGTTAATTGGTATGCGTGGAGTATTGTCTAAGCCCTACCACCCTGAGATAAACGTCACTATTAAATAAGTAAATGGTACTCTTGTTGGTTTTTATTTCTCAATATATCTATTGTGAAGGCATCCAGCTGGAACCATTTCCTGACTTCCGCTGCTTTTGCTTATAACATATCATATCATTTGGCCAAAGGGCATTCCCCATTCACTCTACTTCATGGGAAACAACTGGCGCTTCACCCAATTTTATATTCTTGTGTCAGTTAAGAAACCATGACTCCCACGAAAATATATGGAAACGCTGATGCAGACTTTTATCTAATGTAAAGTGCTGCTTATACCAATGCGCTGGCTTGAAAAATGATCTTTTGGATGAGATAATGCAGACTGGCGGCCACTACCTCACTTAAATGTAAGGGAGCTCATTTTGTATTACAATAACCATGAATTTAATTGAACTAGCAACCTGAAGCACATATGGAAGGAGCCTTTTGAGATCATCAGATGACATCTACTGATGCCTACACTCTAGAGGATCTGGTTAAAGGTCACTTTTTTAACTAGGTGCATTCTAAGTTCAGTAACGTACTGGCTCCTTCCAATGAGCCATGAATGAATTGGGAAATAGGGCCTAAGTCACTGATCAAATGGCAGACAAGGTCCCTGATACCATTCTTCTTGTGTGTGTGCTACAGGAGTTGTGGATAAATACCCCTTGGAGGACAGTTGCGATTATGCTTACCCCCAGCAACATGCCCTGACTCCAAGCCAAGGTGTATAAGGAGGCATATCATCTCCAATCTCGCTCTCAAAGTCCACCTCCTGTTTGTATAGGCCAAACATGGCCGCTGTTGGGCTAAATTTATCAATATAAACCTCGGAAGACAGTAATAAAAATAAGTGAAGCTTAAGAACGGCTTTATTTGATATATTTAGGCAAGTTGATAGAAAACGGAACTAGAGAAACTCACATTCTCAAGTCCCTTCTCTTATAGCTCTCTGCTGAAAGCATAGATCAAGCTTATCCATCATGCCTGACATTATGTCTTTTGAAACATGCCATAAGCAAACTCCAATTGTTTTAGGCCAGATTGAATTTTGTAGTTGCTGAACCACCACACCCAAGGATCGTTCCAATTATGATTCAAATCTACCTTTAACCTAGAAACCACCCACTTCAAAACCATTTGGCTCAACCCCAGTCCTGAAGAAACATCTAACCGCCGTCCTTCCCCAGTCTCAGTCCCACCTAGGGTCTAGCCAAGACCAATGCTCTCTCACCCTCTTTATCTTCCACACCAACTTGTCTTGTCTTATCAAAGATCAGAGTAATGTGATGTTTATGGAAAACATCAACCATCACAAGTTCATAAAGAACTATCAGAGATGTTCTGAGCTAACAGTCCCAAATTTGTAGTAAGTAAGTTGACCCCCTCACATCTTTGAACCCCAATATTTAGTCAAGTGGGGGGAAATGTTGTAATTAGTTTGAATTACCATCTGTGTCTATTTTTTATATACTTAATTTTATAATTATCTGATATATAGATAGTGGATTCAATTGATACATAGTATTTACATCAGCGCAAGGCCCACGTTTTTATATGTAGTGCCTAAAGTATAAGTTTACTATTTAATGAATCCCAAAACCCTCATCAGTACATATCTCATTCATTTAATTGTTGGCCATTGACGCTGTGGCCTCACTTACTTTAAGCATCATTTTTATTATATCATACTATTCTATGTTGCCACCATGCTGGCATATTTTATTTAACCGAGGTAAGCTAACCAAGGGGATAGACAATACTGAACTAAAACTAAAAATCATAATAAAAAATAACAATTTAGATGAAACGCTCAAAATGGATGGATTGATTGAATTGTGCCTAACAAATTATCTAACCAGGTGGGCAGCGAATACTGCTATCCCTCCATGGTGGATGGGGAGGGGGGATTGGGGGGCTCGTCTTTGGCTGCATCCATCTCATTCCAGAGTAGGGTGCATGTTAAGGCAGTTAGTAATGGTGTGGGGGCATCGGCGGCATGGGGTTCAATATTCTTGATGACTGGAACTTCCAAATAGTTGCCAGCCATCATTATACCAACGATGTATTTGCCCAAAGCGTCTTCAGCTTTGAGGTGGGCATTTGGGAATTTAATGAACATGGCAATGTTGGTTTGGGTGATCTTTGCTTTCAGATTCCATGCTACTGTTACCACGTTCTGGATGGCTTCAGTGACGTTTTTGTGTAAAATTTTCATGTTGATCTTACTTTGAGCAGTAAGATCTATGGGGATTATGGGAGGTGGGATTCCTCCTGCAAGTGCAGCCACAGATTTGGCGGCAGCTTTGTGGAGTGGACGGCAATCTGGTGTGGTGGCTGCTTTTACTGCAAGCTGGTGGTCACTTGAGAATGGTTTGGCATTAGGTTGTGGGACATATTTCTGAGGCGGGAATTTTGCATCCTATTCTGCGTTACAGAGCCGCTCAAGTTGCAGTATCAGTTCTTCGATGACGTTACCTGATTCTTTAATTTTATCCAATAATTCCCATGGGTTTTGGTTGAATTGGATTGGGAATCAGCGTACAGTTGAGGTTTGTTCAAATCATTTGCAGATGCATGGAATTGAACTGGGATCTAATCTAATATTTGATTAGATGAATTATTTGTAACATCGGGGCATGGTGGGTGCTGATTGGTGGCTGTAGGTACAGCTGCAGCATCAGGCATTGGAGGAGGGGAAGGTAGGTTTGTACCCCATGTCAGAGTTGGCGCAGGGTGGGCAGCGGATTGGTGGGTGTTAGGCAAACTTTTGGCATTGGCGGAAGTTTCTGAGTATGGGCATTTACATTTCAAGTGGTCTAACTCAAAACAGGATGGACAAATCGTCCGTCTGCCCTCAACGCGGGCCCAGAATGGATCGTTGGGGGCAGATGGGATGGTGGTATGAGGGGGAATTGCCAAAGAAATTTTTTTAAATTCAGGGCTGATCGTGGCATATGCTCGTGGCCCAGAGAGGCGTGTGGCCCCATTTGGAACCACAAATTGTAAGATGGGGTTGGCGCCGTAGGCTTCCAAACCTTCCATCAGCTTCTGGTGGAGAACTTTGGGGGGGTGGGTGGGCAAACCAGCAAACTGGACCATCAATGTGGTGTCCGTTGGGAGCTGGATCTGAGTTGTTAGGAGGGGAATATTATTAAAAATTAATGGCACCATTGCCACAGTGGCTGCATCAGCTTCACAGGGGAAGCCAAGATCAAAGTACCCCTTATAGGGGCGGAAGTCAATAAAACTGGCTGGTGTCATCACTGCCTGAGCCATTTTGATAATGGCTTGGTCGTCTTAGTGGAATAATTTCCCATATTTGACCCTAAGGCTGAAATGCATGTTGCTCCGGGGGAGCACCAGGGGGCAGCGGGGCACCACTTGGGTTTGGGCGAGATGGGCATCAAGATCCTTGGGAGGGACGAATCATCCCAAGGGTTTGAAATGACTTGGCGAGCCAGTCTGAGCGCGTTTCCCTGTCAGACAGAAAATGGAGGGGGGAGTTTCGCCGCTGCCCCACGCTGGGACAGTTGGCAGGGGATCTGATGACAAAGGATCAAGACTTTGGTGTGTGATTAAGTGTTTACTTTTAATTTACCAAAATTAATTTGCTTGGAAAGTTACGCTGAGCAGAGAGAGCCATGCTGCCATATTATCATCAGTAATAGGGCTCAGTATTTTATTATGGTCACCTGCCAGTGATTTGACTACATTTGGAGTATTGATTTTAAATGAAAATCTCTTGAGCCCTAATTATTCTAATTCCAACCCAATTTAGATACCATGATTTTAGTCTCCTATTCTTGAGGGCTGATTAGTAACCATGGAAAGCACTAATAAGTTCTCCTGTAGAGAAAGCATATCTGAGGAGTATTGTCAAAGCAAGGGGATCATTTCTGGAGAAAGCTTATAAATCTACCTGGAAAATGAGAGAACCTCTGCGCCTCTGGCAGTATTTGATACTACAGTTTGCTACCTAGTTTTCTTAAAAAGCCCAATTATTGTATATAAGGTGTTATATTGTGTTTTTGGTCAAGTTACTGTCTCATACATTACTTTATATTTCTGGTGTATTGAGCTGTGCAGGTGAGCTATGGTGCCCTATGGCCAATTTCAACAGCTGATTTATGCAGCTTTGTTGTCAGTTTAGCATTACCCCCTATCAGGAAATTAACCAGATTGATCCTTCTGATTATATCAGAATTAAGGGTGTCAGTTAGTTGGGTGTAATTGCCAATTAATCGCCTAGTTCAATACTATTTAATGTTATATTAATAATTTGAGTTTAGATCTGGCAGAATCTGCATTCGCCACCAATTGACCATTCAAAGGTCAATTGTGGGAATTTCTTGCGGAAAGCTGATGAATCTGCTGCCAAGAAATCAAATATAGTTCTGCTGCTAATTCAGAACACTGGCAACACATGCTGAGGATGCTTGATGTTTTGATTGTATTTATTAAAACTATATATGATTGACTGGCAACTTGTGCCAAGAATGGGTTGACTTAATCTAGAATTTGGTGAACTGACAAGCAGATTGGGAGGGAATCGTTACCAGTAATGACTGAGATTTATTTAGAAGTGCCAGCTTGGATAGCCAAAGGGTTTAATAGGCAAAGTACCATATGGTATAATATTCATTCATATCTTCCAAATAAAGATCTCTCTTTTTGCCCATTCTTATTTTAATTGTTAGTAGTTTTTCTGCTAGGTCAATACAAAATGGGACTAGAGAACCATGACGTTGGCGCGAGATGATGTGCCTGGAGTAGCCGATGCTGCCAGCTCCAATACCAAACCTAGGAGAACAGGTGGGATCCTGGCCAACTGGCCACCGATGACATTGCTGACTGACCATCAACCCTTCGGAGTGGAGCACAGGAGTGACTTGGCAGCCCATGATAGGGGCAGGACTTGTCAGTGCATGCCCAGATGGGTTGGCAAAGGGCCAGGATGGTGGGGCAGCATGGGATTGCCTTAGCCGCCCAGGATGGGGGAAGAACTCGCAAGGGCACACCACATGCCTTAAGGCTAAGGTGAATTCATTGGTCTACTGTGTTGGTGGGTTGGACGTGGACTCCAATGGGGTTAGTATGCCTAAGAAGGAGAAACGGCAAAGGGCCACCCAGTCTTCATACTTTTTGGCCTAGAACACTAGTGGAGTCCACAGTTGATTTTGCAACATCCCCTCCACTTCATCATTGCTCCCATTCTCTGGAAGTGTCAGAATGCAACTTATGCTAATCTTTCCTCTATCTACTTGACCCTCAAGTTGGTTCCATCAACTGCCTTGAAAAGAGAATATGCCCTTTTTTATAATTACAACGCCAAACTCTAATTTATATTTAAGCTGAAACTTAATGCAAATTCTTTTTCTAAAAAGCTCTTACGTCCTAACTCCAAGACTAAAGTTACCATTCAAAAGTTGGTAAACTAAATAAAATTGAGATCTGCCTCTTTATAATCAAATTATTTAAGGCGGATGAAAGTTATAAATATGAGATACTCTTCCACATCACTGACTACTCTTATCATCTCTCTTTTTTAAGTACTATATGGTCCCCTTATCATCTCTCTTCATAGTCACTGGACTAAGATTTACCCTAAATACCTCAAGGTACCATATCTATCATAACTCTTAGTTTGGACTATGCAATAGTTCTAAACCTAAAACTATAATTGTCACATTCAATTAAGGCTTGGATATGGCTCTGTCAGAATTCTCAAGAGTTTATATGAATCCTTAACTCAGAAGCTTCTAACTTATTATTTTGGGCAATCTTTACTTACAATTACTACAATTTTTTACTGATAAATGCTTTGTGAGACTAAAGCCAAGATTATTATAAACTTAAAGTTATATACATTGACCATGATCAATCGATATTGATAAATTCCCTGATGGATGAACTTAAAATAAATCGTCATTAAAGTGAACCACTAATTTATACTCCAGGCTGATAATCCCCATCCCAAAACTTATTTTATCCTGCAGGAAACAAATCTTAGCTCGGTTTCAATTCACATTATCTCTAACTTCACTCTATCTTAAGAGTACCTTTCTTTGTTGCCTATTTCCCTTTATCCTTTAAAGGATATAGGATAATATTTACTAATCTGTTCTCAGTTCAAACAGGACTTGAGTCAATTGCTTCTTATATCCCTTATTTTATCCTTTAGTTTGGTAGCACTCTTTTAAAGTGCTAATTATATCTGAAATAATATCTTTTACGCTTAACCTTTTTTGGATCTTAATAGAAGTTGTTCACTCTTTTATTGACCTTTGAATTGGTAGGTTAAGCCCCTAATATTTTCCTTACTAGAAAACCCTACTGCTTTATTGCTCTCCCCACTTGACCAAGCTAGTGGGCTGAATATTAATATAGCTCTTTTTAGGAAACCTATGGTCTCTCTAGCCAAGCTCAAAATATTTTATAGTTACTCTGAACAAATTTTGGGTAAGTCATACTCTCTTCTCTGTCCACCTCAGCTAGCTTTAAAGGACTGGCCTTCAGACCCCGTCAAGTACCAACATCACTGAATGAAAAGAGATGAAGGTGGAATTGAACTTTGCATTGGAGTATTAAAAATGAGTATAAGCACTTACAAACTTATCACTCTAGCACTTGTTAACAAATCAGTGCTCTTAACATTCATGTAAGAACCTAGAGAATGATAAAGTCGTTCTTTTAAGATATATTAATTTGCTGTAGGTTGCTCCAAGACATAATCTTAAAGAAATGGAGCAACATCTTAACCCTAAAAAAATTTTCTGACTCAAAATGGAAGCTGAGCATAGTGACACATGTACCAAAATCACTGAATTAGAAGCTTCTGGATTACACGTTGTCAAAAGATTGAAAGACACTACCTTTAATTTAGCTTCAAGGACAAGTTTACTCATTGATAAGGAAGTACCACATCTCTCCTCTATAACTATAAAGCCACGATGGTGTCATTGAATCTGATGATTAAAGTATTACTGAATATCCAATCTGGGTGTGTAACAACCCAATAGAAAGCCCAGAATGCCAAGGTAATAG